>VOMN01134955.1:0-38355 GCA_014899125.1 Orchestia grillus | reverse complement strand
CCCGCTATTGTGGCACCCCCGACCGCTGCAGGGCCTTCCTCTCCCTCGCACGCACGTAGTCGCGTCCGTGCACATTAGCCCTTCCAGTCATGAACTTATAGTTTTGGAAACTGACTTGAAACTAAAGTATGCAATTTACACTCAAGAGTATCTTAAGATTCAGTGATCCATTTCGACAATTGTGTTGAGTTAGCGTGGTGCGAGATGCGTAACGTTCCTTGATCTGGCGTTCCATCAAAGACTTCTGGTGTTCCATCTGATAGTCCTCTAGCCGAGAAAATGTGAATGCGTAATAATACCCAAGCAAAACTGATCGGAGACTGAGGGGTACTAGTAGTACTCAAAGGGTAAAGTTTGGTAGTCTCTGAAAGTCTGGTAGTCAAATGCATAACATAAAACGAACCTCCCACGAGATAGTAGCGACAGTCAAATCACTACTGATGCAAAAAACAACGCGGATAGCACAAAACGAATGCTGTAACGGCACTTCTAGAACTAAATAAACTACAACATGTCAGTATAGCCCTGCTTGCCTATGCTCAGCCCATGTGTGTGTCTACTCGATTTTCTAAACTATGTTAATATTTAGCGACATAGTATTGTGAAATGCAGACTTTTATGCAATTGCTCAGCAAACAGAAATTTTCAAACAAAAGATTAAAGAATAGCAAGAATATTCAGTGAGAGAAAACCAACCGTGTTTCAAAGAGCGTGTAAGCCCAATAAAATTACAGAAATGATACACGACACACGTGCTATTACCGAGGAAAAAATGCATTAGTAACCATTAAAAGACACAAACAGTATGAGGATGATTCACACCACGAAATATATCACTGAATTTGAGGGAGTTCAACAAATCTCTTTACAACTATAAAACTCAATCACTAAGGTAATTGTAATGATACATTAACTTGACTCGCTCCCTTGTAAACAGTGGACTAAACAATCTTTGATGCATACTGTTCAGATTGTAAAAAGTCAGATGAATTAATCTCATCAACTACTTTTGTAATTAAATTTTAAAACTGCAAAGAGGCTGTAAGAACACCCATTACAACCCCGAATGTAGTCCACCGCAAATGTAGCGAGTCTTCAAACCTTGAGGAGTGAGAAACTATGGACTGGACGGACACCATCACCGCTCAGGGATCCCGCATGAATACAAATATACACACTAAGCCAACTGAATGTTATGCGCTCGGGATGTGGACCAAATAAAAAGGGCTTAGGAACGCAGGGCGTATGGGTGTCGACGCACAAATATGATGAAGCTTCAGTCGTTTGGCCGCTGCAACACTGTATCTTCGACTTCTACGGTGGCCCAAACTGACGCTTAGGCGCCCAAAACAGAGAATAGCGACTTGACGATATGTTATAATAAAAAACTTCCAGGCTTCAAATTTCTTTAACGCCAAGCCCTCCCACTTTGAATTCCTACCGTCAGTTCTTAAGAGCGTACGATTAGGATGAAAATATAATCCATTCATTTCAAGTTAAAATATTTAAATAAACATCGTATTTATTCAACAAAAAAATGAAAGGCCCGCAGGTGTTATAGGATTAAAGAATATAACAGGGCAAAGTGTTCAACCATAAAATGTAAAATATTAGATTTTATTGCCGGCCTGTGCTATAAAAACGGAGATGGTGGCTACAGAAACGCAACAGTCAAAAAATATCTACCAAGAAACCTATCCGGTTCTAATGGCGTCATTATCTACGAAATAACTTAAAATATGGAAGAGTTATTTAAAATTCATTAGAATTTTTGGAACCCAAACTGATTTTCAATTGATTAAATCACTTTTGGAAGAGGTGATTCAATTACCGTAGCTATGACATAATTGAGTAGGGCATAAACGAGCAGTCGAGGCATTTCGAATTGTTTAAAACTTAGATTTCCGTGTTTTGAAAAATTCATCTAGCCAGCGCATGCAGTTCATGTATCCGGAATAAACGCTGCAGTTTCTGCAGGGCGTGGATCTTACCTCAGCGTGAGCCAAGTGAAAATAGTGCAGAAATACAGCGTCCGTGGAGCGAGGTCAACAAACGCGGTAGCACTACTGCTCGCGCTCTCAGGATATTGACTTGGAACAACAAGCCTTTCAAGGAAGGGAGCCCGTGTATACAAGATACTAGTGACATTGTTTGCTCGGCAGCGCTGCTGTACCCTAGATAAGAGACCAACGAATGGAATGGGAATCGTCGCCAGACCAGAAACACACTCACGGTCCTCTTCGAATGATATGAGGCCACAATATGTATACAATCAAACGAGGGTCTTTTTAGAGCAACACTTTTTAACGTTGAATGAAGAAATGGCAGGTATAATTGACTTGCGATATAAAACTTATACGTGAATGGTTGGTACTTTTTTGTCCTATTTTTCCCCTTTTGTGAGGGATGTTAGACATCTCCATTAGAAAATAGGTTGTATCTATATTCATAGCATGCTTTTTCATTCATTTTACGGAGACTGATCACTCGCACAAACCCTCACTGACGTAAGAGTGGCAAAAAGTCATTCCCGTCAAATCGCGACCGGCCTAGAATTGAATGACAAAACATTTTTTGGTCCAGTTGCACTTGCGGGCATCACGAAAACGAAAATGACCTCAAATACTTGGAACCAGCAACCCGCAACTGCTGTTCCTACAAGTTTTGTGAGACATTCCAAACTATAGCAACATAACAGGTCACCTCGCATAGAACGAGCCGAGACCAATGTTACATATGACGTACACTCTATTTTGGCTCGGCCGACGATATTTGCCAACAAGCAGTTCAGAGAAATGTTACAGTAAAGAATGGAAAGCGTCGTATTCCACGAGCATGAGCATTTTCCAACTGAAACATCTATGAACAACAAAGCATAAACCAATCAAGAAGACTGATCGTGCCGCCATGTTTGAAACAGCAACAATGGACAGGAGCATGAACTTTTCATCAAGGATCCTTGCATGCTAAGACTAAGCTTTGAACATGAATAAATACCCGAGATGCAATGAATCCTTTAAACGGTTAGGAAGTATAAATTTTAATACATTTGCAGTGCATATTCATAGTTCGACTGCACGAATTTTCGTAACAACGTCGGTAAACTGTACAATGTTTTGCAATAGTATAAATTTTTAATGAAAATACATTCCGTTTTTAAAAGTGCAACATTATTATTAAACAAATAAAAATTCAAAACTGAACGTAATAAAAAGAATAAGAACAGAAGAACAAAACCTTGCTGGACGAGTCGTCACGTATCTTTAGGTTACACAAAACTCACACCTACTAGAAAAAACCTCGAACTACACAACAAATAATAACCCAGCATCAAATGAAAAAACAAACAAGATTGAGAATTGTAACACAAAATATATTTAAGAGTTCCAATGGCGCCTCTGCTCGTCCCACTCCGTTCTCAAAGGAAACACAATTGGCGGCCACAAGACGCGCACGCCTTACGAAGCTCGGGAGAGAATAAAACTCGACGGACGCATAACGGCGCTTCACATTAGCGAACCTTCGCCAGGAGCTCCACAGCTCCACATAAAAAACAGAGAGCCAATCCGCCGCTGTCCTGCATAGTCATCGTACGTCCGTCCGCCCGTTCGTGCGTCGTGTGACAAAATTAGACATTCCCGGACTACAAGACGACGACATACGATCTTCTCCACTCGACCAGGATCCTCAAGAGCAACACAACACAAAGAAGCGTGTTTCAAAATTTCATTAGCTGTTTTATTGAGTCCTAGAGTAGCACTATTTCGATATTCTAGGAGTTTTACGCTCAATTTTAGAGTATAGGTTTGATTTTAGTCAAATACACGGGCACTTGAATAATGCGTCTCTTTCTATCAGAGTTAGAAACAGAGGTCAACGCAGTTATCTCATACTTAGGAACAGGGTGGTCCGAAAAATTACGAAAAATGCATCACAAAAAGTTCATCACACACATTCGTAACTCTTGGCTTAAAAGCAAAGCCGTAACAGGAAATTGTGTTATCAAGCGTAAAAGAAAATCTTTCACTGATTTTACATTTCTAGTGCTACTGAAGTTTGGCACTCACCTAATGTATAACTTACACAGTAAGTAATCGAATTTGAAAATCAATTCTAACACAAGCCATCAAAATTATCCCTCCCAAAGAAAGAACATCGATATTATGTCTTGTTTTCCTTGTTCAAGAAGTAAAAAATATTATTTTTTAAAAAGGCTATACTAGAAAGTTAATTTCAAAAACCTGTTGTGTTTGTAAAAAAAAAACTACATAAGACTCGGAGTAATTTTTTGCTAAATGACCTTCAAGCGCAATAAAAAGGACGATGATTTTTGAGATTGTTTCACCGATGTTCGCAGAGGGATACCTCGTCTGAACTGCCATTCCCATACCAAACTGCCAGACCAATTAGAAGTGACCAGTACTACAATAGAAGCAATAAAGGCACAACAGCGTTGTATTTTAGCGCACACCTTAATGAGAACACTTAATGGTCCTTCGTTGAGGATAACACAAAAGAGTCATCAACTCATGGATCCTCAAAACATTACACTTTCACATTTCGACGGAGAGCTCTTCTGTAGCATCTCGGTAGAGAAGTTAATTGTCCAAGGCTTCAGAGATCAGTACGGAGATCAGCTCTTAGGTCTCACTCGGGTCAGTTCATCGCAGCATGGCGGTACGTACCGCACGGGCGTAATGTAACCATGCATGATGGACGGGTAAAATATCACCAGCAACACTAAACTCAACGTCATCTTTTGCATGTAGTTTGATAAACTCATCCAAATGGGAAAAAGGTCACACTATTATGACACACATCTCTCAGTGACCACTTAATTGGATACATACCAGTTAGTCTAAAGTTTTACTGGACATTAGGCGCGACTAGATAGCAAAGTACATATTCACATTCATATTACAGTTTTATCTCCGCGTGCGCTTTGGAATCACCACATGAGAGGAAGTTCGTACTCACAGCATTATGGCAGCTCTCCGTCTAGACAAACTCACCTGTAAAAAAAAGGAATGCATTATACAAAATTGGTAAAATCGTGAATGAAAAATGATTAATTAGGATTTAAAAAAAATAAAGTTTTAATAGAAACAAAGTTTTACCAGAAGAGTCTTACTAAACCCAAACATTATGAGCAAAATGTTATAGGATGCAAGTCAGTGGCAAAATCATTCATGTTTTCGTGGATGCAATGGGCTACGTTGATTACAAGGAGACTTTTTCAAGCGTTTCACCAAAATACGAAAAAAACGACCTATTTAGTTACAAATGGAACAACAATCGATCCGAATCCATTCATCAGAAAAATCCTGAACACCTTCCAGTATTGCTTCCAGTAATGCACGCAAATCCCAACAGATTCTAGCTTTGTAAACACGATAGTTACTTCACTGAAATCATGCGTGTAAATATATCTCACGCAATGCATTCAAGATAGAGGTTCATGCAGCAATATAACTTGTTTTAAATTCAAGGTCACCATGAAATCGGTCTCAAGGGTATTTCACAGGAATTGCACGCACGATAACCAAAAACTGAAAGAATCTATGTGGCGAGATTCAGCAATCACATACGAGTGTTCAGTTCATCTCTGTTAAGTCGCATGCTTATACTAGGGCGAAGCTCATCACACTGGCATAAGGTATTTATTTTCAAGCACGTGAGCAACAGAACCGGCAAGTTTACCTTCATGTTTCATAGATATCCTAATAAATGAAGCTCTTCTTGAATTTCTAGCGGTATTATTGTGGGAAATGCAAAGCGATCAACTCTATCCAACAGACACACATAGTTCTCGAGGCGTTGCACTAACACCTCACGCAGATCCACAGGAACAGACCTACGACGCCGTAAGGATACTCGAGTAAGAAGAAGTCTACAACAAATAGGCATGCGCAGTAAGACACCATACACAGCTATGCGTCAACACTTCAGCATAAGAGCACACACAAACCGCTCAACGACCCACAGCCCAGACACAAATCTACACCGCACACGAATAGGTCTAGATCGTACAGGCACGCAGGAGACAGCCTCAGACGAAACGTGTACTGCCCAAGAACATGAACAACATGACACAGGTTTACCCGGACAAGTATGACGAAATCTCATAGGTTCACTGACTGAGTAGAGGTTAACTGGGGCGTGCAGAGAATCCGTTCTATGAGTTAGTAATCAGTTTAGATTCGGCGACTGCAATGTATTCACACTATCAAATACAGAAAAGAATGGTCAAGCATTTTCTAAAACCATTTTAAACACGGTTAACGGAAGCATTTTAAAATTTCAGCCGCAAATTTACTTCTCTCAATGAAATAAGGAACTAGATGTCTCGAAACACTGGTAGCATACAAATCAGTTCCTGGCAGGTAGATAGTCGAGTTATTTATATGCGAAGCATGTAACGTAGCTTTTTGGAAATATAAATCCTTTAAACCGAAAGACTTATAACACGAAGAACGAGAAAAAAATCCTGGTTAAGTCTATGGTGATGAACACTATTTACTTTACCTACAAATTGAGCGTACTATTCTAAGTAAAAATTATCTTTGAATCGATAAACATACTTATTTCAACAGACAACGATGTCAAAAGAAATCCTCAGAAATAAATCTATCGGAAACGAAGCTGACGGAATACGGTTTGTTATAGAAGCAACTCGGTCGGAGCATTAACTGAGCGAAACTATTCTCCAATTATACAGAGAATATAAGGCCGTTAATGTCAAAGACTCAACGGAAACAAAAATGCAAACCGAATGTGAAACAAAAAATTACTAATTCCAGAATTCCAGACAACGAGAACTTTCCAGAATGATTGAATTAGATTACTAGTAAGTTTAAAGCTTCCTATGCGTATAATATGTAACCCAAAAAAGTGAAGAGAATGAACCACTTAATATGGACTATAGGGGACATCCATTGACAAGCTTTGTTCTCACACAAGATACCTAAACATAGAAACAACACGTTCAGAATGAATATGAAACAAAGACAAAGAAAAGATAGTGAAGAATGCGTGAAAATTGAAAGAAGAAAAATGGGCACGAATAAAAGAAGTCCTGAAGGCTATTTATGAATAAGGCAACCTAACAGTGCCCATTTGAGACATCAGTCTCCGTAGCACCTAACTACATAGATGGGCTACGAACCAAACTAACCTAACCCTATTGGCTACCTTGTCCATCTTGAATAGACTATCACTCGGAAAAGTGCATTAAACGTACATTATGTTTATGCATGATTTACTCTCAAGACTTGATGTTGAACTTTTTAGCACGATCCGACATATTGGAAAAACAATAGACTATGCTGCAACAGCAATACGAATAAAGTACAACCCATAAATAACATTAATAAAAATAAATTTCGCCGATTTTGTTAATATAATTTCACACATCGGCTTAGCATCTGTAGCCGCTGAATTTACACAACTATTATCCAGAAACTATTGTAAACATAATGGGTGCAGAATTTCAATATCTCCATTGACACAGCCCACTACACAGTTGCGGCCAAAATAAGTGACAGATTTACAAATCGTAATTTCTCTTTAAATACTCAGTGTAAATATGCAATTTTCACATATTGTGTTCATTAGTCGACCTTATAACATTTTAAATTTTCAAAGAATTTTAAAGGGTATAGAAAGAAAAAGTTATAAAGAAATTAGTTTTATTTCAAAATATAGAGCGGACCAGAAAACTCTAGGAAAAAAGCCTAAATTGACCCAGTCGGCTACTTTTCTTACTGTTCATATAGCAATTTTTTAGTAGTATTTTGTAAACATTTCATCATTCATCGCCGTGTCTAAGCGTGTTAAAGTAGATTAAACTCTTAAGGAAAACGTTGTTGCATTGTACGAGAATTTTTTTTATTTTAGATAGATTGCTGTAGAAATTAAATGTTCCAAGAGTGTTGTTAGAAGAATTTTGAAACTGTACAATGACTCGGACGCATTGAAGAATCGATATGAGACTGCAGCCGGTTTTTCGATAAAAGGGAAACTAACGACATTAGAGTATCTAAAAACCCGTTTATAGACATTTAGAAGAAATAAGTCTCCTAGCACGAAGTCCATCAAAGAAACTGCTGATTAGTAGAAAGAATAAGATGGCAAGATTAGATTTCGGAAACGAGCATATCATCTGGTCCTATAAAAATTGATCGAAAGTATTTTCCAGTGACAAAAATAAATTCAACCAGTCCGGTAATGACGGTAAGAATTATGCGAGGAGGTGTGAAAGCGAAAATTTAAATCCGAAGTGTACTAAGAAAACGGTAAAGTTCGGTGGCGGAAGTGTAATGGTTTTGGCATGTTTTCCAGCCAAGGTGCAACTCCTTTCATTCGCCTGAACGATCGTGTGAATGCTACCATCTACAAAAACATTGTATAATTATATAAGATCAAGTTGTGTCTATTATTGAAAACTGAGGAATGAAAAAAGCTATGTTCGTGCACGATAATGCACCCTGCCACAAGGCTAGGGATGCCATGACTTTCCTTGAAAAGAACATTTTGATGTAATGGATTGGCCAGCACAAAGTATAGACTTGAGGAATGAATGTAATGACCAGAAATCCCCCTAACACAGAAGACTTATGGGATAAACTTCAAGAGGAGTGGGCCAAAATAACGGTTGAAGACTGCCAAAAGTTCATTCAATCTTGTACTCACAGATGTGCAGCTGTTGTGGAAAATGAAGGTCTGTTCACTAAATATTAGTTATTTGCGTCTTGTTTCATTTAATTGTATTGTTGATTGATTTGTGTCGTAATCTTAAAGTTTGTGTTCAATCCCTCAATTTTGTACGCTCTAAATTTTGTAATAAAATTAATTTCTTTATAACTTTTTCTGTACCCTCAAACTCTTTGAAAATTGAGATTGTTACAACTTACAAGGTCAAGTAATGACTACAATATGTGAAAATTGCATATTAGTACTATGAATATTAAAAGAGATAATTAGATTTGTAAATCTGTCCCCCAGTTTTGGCCGCAATTGTAAATCTTCAGAAAAAAAGCGGGTACGCGTCTCAAGAGACGATCTGGGTATTTAGAAAAAGAAACACTACTCCAAAACGTGTCTTGAACGGACTACCGCACTTCACGACGAATGGCAAGGTTGGATGGGGAAAAAACAGTAGTGAACTAAACCCCAATCAGACTTAGAAGGAGGCAGACTCTAGCACTTGAAAAATATGCCGAGAAGCGCAAATTTAATCAGATACAGAGACGAAGACAGACACACTATCAGCGCTCCTTCTATTCTTTCTTTCCAGACGACTCAGGACTACTTCCGCATTTTCCCGAGTAGCGCAGAATTCGTAAGACACGCTGAAAGCAAACTTCTTCAGTACACCATCCACAAGGGATTTGAGAAAATCGTATAATTTTATTTATCCTGAGCTATCTCAGTTTGTTTCAACATAAAAAGCACTTCTTACATAGGCAAAAGCTGGTATGAGTGTACATAGAGAGAGGAACACTGTTTGTTTCTAGGATTTCACAGATCCGTTAAAATTTTTACCTATCCGAGTTACTACTAGAAGCGACTGACACTACCAATCAATTGGACAAAAAGTAGATATGGGATTCAAAAAGAATTACAAAAACATACAATGAAACATCGCAAGCCAGCGCTCAGCTTGTGAAGTCTCGCGGAGGGAGTTCGATGTCTCAAGAGAACGATGGAAACAGCGACAGCCAGTCGGGGGGCGCTGACCCCAGCAACCTCCTCACACACACATACACACACACGCTCATACACGCCAAACCACAGGAAAAACTCCCCTTCCTGCACAGCACAGACTTCGACAGGTATGTGAAGCTGAACAACTCCTAATCGCCATTCACTTCGCAAGTATAGCATACCAGAGTACGAACATTGACAGCCGCACATGTCCCCTAAAATATGGTAGCCTCGTAAGCCAAGTCCAACAGGAGCAGCGAGCAAGGGCAGCAGGCAGGAGTAAGCCAGTAAAGAAGGTGTACACCACACGTGATACGAATTAGGAATTCGACTTCGCGGTTCTCCTCCTCTATACCAGATAAAATGATATCTTAGACCAAAAAAGCACGGCAGAATACTTGTATACCGTCACGAATTACAGAAATGGCAAAAAAGTAATGATATAATAGAATAAAGAGTTAAAATGACCCGATGAAGCATTGAAAGTAGCCTGTAAATATCTTTTTGAATTCTACTACAGCGCGCAGATATCAGTGCACTTACACTCAGTTATTGCGTACGAGCGCATGCACTACTCCAACATCATTGAACAACTCAGGTTTATGACATGTATTGCACAAGTAAGTCTGTTCGTCGTAGGCGGGACACCCCCTAGCTAAAAACAGAAGAACAAAACAAGATCAGGCCTTAAACGTTCACGTGTACATTGCTGATTTCACTCTGGTCAAGGGATACCACTGAGGAGAGCTCATGTCTTCACTCACGAGATCAGGCACCATCAACAAACTTACAGAATAGGCCTGAATGGTAGCGGTCCAGAGAAATGCTCAACACAAAAGGTACCACAATGGCGAAGCAACAACAACCCACAACAGGAAAACAAATCTCTAGAGTCCATAGGAAGTGTCATTGAGGAAACAAAAATGACCTGCGGTAGAAAATGAGTGGAGGGACAGCGATGTAACGCAAAAGACGAACCGGCAGACGGAACTGCATCGCCATGACCGCATCTCACACTAGCCAGCGATACCGGAGCGCGCGGGAGAGACACTAGGATGGCAGTCAGGCCAATCATCCGCTGAGCTGGATGTGCATCAACATGAAAATAATGGCCAATAGCAAATGATGCATTCAATATCGAATAATCATCTGGAAACCACGTTCTGTGCCCTGCAAATGCTAGAATGCAAGCGAAAACAACACAACAGAGCTCTGCATCCCTTGAAGACGGGAAAGGTTTCCTTTCAAAAAATCTCCACAAAAAAGTTACCGATTCTTCATACAAGTCATTAATTTACTGCGAAAATTATCTTTATGTTACTGAGACAAATATAACCGAAAACGAATGTCTAGAATTGGGCGAATTTCCAAAGCAGAATTAGAGTTACTTTAAGGCGGAAATTTTATATTATGAAGAGTTTTTAGTGTCGTGGTCGCTAGAAAAAAAGCTTGAAGGGTGGTAGGGTCAGAATTCGATAAATTTAGTTCAACTGAGACCTCATGAGCGGAAAATGTCAGTAGTTCAGATGGGACAGCCCACTACAGTGAATGGAAGGAGGTAGTGTACGCCTATTGAAGGAACGGAAATACAAGCAGGAAATGGAAAACCACACAAAAACGAGAACATCCTAGCAGGGGACGAGTTGCACTGTATGTTGACGTCTTCACACGAGATAGAAGAGTTGAATAAACGTTAGACTTAATTAACATGACCCACAACAAACACCGCCAACTACATTTTGTGCTGTAAGGCATTTTTGAAAGGAATTCCACAAGTCTCAAACAAATACTAATACTGACGAGGATAGACACCATAAGCAACGTTTCCTAATTGTCAAAAAACATATTTACCATCGAAAAGTGCTATATCGGCACGAGATGTTAATCGTATTTATTTAATTAATGAATTTAAAGCTCCCTAGCCACATAGAATACGATCTCAAGAGAATGAAAAGAAGGGACCATTTAGTATCAACTTCAGAAAACGTGAAATGTATGTATAGGCGGCTTCTCACACAAAATTCCCTCAGCATAGAAACAAGTCAATTAAGAAAGAAGAGGATGAAAAGATAAAGAATCAGAGAAGAATAGTAAGAAGCGAAGCGGACACAAAAGACAGAAATACCGAAGGCTCGGCTATAACTGAGGTAACCTAACAGTGTCCCCCTGGAGACACTCCCCATAGCATAGGATAGGCAAACCTAACTAATCGAACCCTATAACCTACGACCTATCCTATGTCTCCTGAGGGGAATGTTATTCGTATGACGTATCAGGCTTCTTTTAAAGTAAAAATTAACTATTCGATTCACTAACAGGCTTCTTCAGCAAGTAATTTAGAAACTCTTAACTCCAGCTAACACGATGCGCTTCAAGAGAGTAAGCACGAGTAAAGTTTACTATTTGTGAAGAAAGTTCTGGTTATTCTGAAAAGCAGCAGCACTCAAAAAGTTATTTAACACATTTCCTGCGATATGACACATCGCTGGGATATTTTACCCCGTGAAAAATAGCATCATTAAAGGAAACGTGTCGATAAACCTTAGTCCCTCTATGCAACGTCAGGACCAACGAAGGAGACTGCAATGCACGGCAAGTAGTGATCCAGAGCCGGAGGGAAGGCAAGCCTATGTTCAGAGAACGCACATCGTGAAAGTAGCTGCGAATAATACGAAATTACCCTTACTCTTACTGTCTATATAGATTTCAAAAATTCATTAAAAAAAGATATTATTAGTTTTTCAATCAAAGCTTAATACAGCCTAATCGCCGTAATAGTTTTCGGCAAGTTTTGAAGCGAATCTAGATACAGAGTAAATGCAAAGACCGTCTTTGTCAGCTGGATTAGGGCTGTAGCCAGAAGACCGAGATATATAGTTTTCCATGGTGCTGTGGGAAAAGATATATATGGAAACGACGTCCGAGTTCTTAGATAGTAAGTATATTGCGTTAACAGCTGCACGATACGGTTTTTCTTCCAGCTCTAGAAAATAATACATAGTTGTAACACACTTCCTGCTAATTCCATTGAAGTATGGGAAAAAATTGGCATATAAGCTTTACACAAACAAATGTCGATTTCAAAGGTTAGATTTACCCATTTTAAACTCGAGGAAAATTCTCGAGCGTAATGAAATGAAAAAAACATTCAGGAGCCGATTCAAATCGAGGTAGCAATCATGAACACTATAATTTCCTGAATACATAATGCGTAATGGAGCAAATAAAATATAAGAACACGTTCATGTATAAGGTATAAAACGGTTTCGATACGATAGCAAAAGGATTCATAAGTCACATAACAAAAGAACAAACGACAATATGAAGTGGACCTACAACAACTTTTTTAAAGAATTTTCTCTATAGGAAAACTAATAAAGTAAAATAAAGAAGGTACGACCTTCAATCAGTCAAAATTCAAACTGTCCACGTGAAAGCTAGGCTTACTTCGATCACACACAAATTTTGTCACTCGAAAGAGAACAGAAAATTATTTAAATACGTGCACAGATGATTCACAGAATATTCACGCCACTTGTATTCAGAGCGACACATTCACCTCCAGGATATCCGGGATGAAAGATCAGGATACGACACATTCATACATATCAAACTTAAAGTTTCACTGAAACAATGAAGTTCAAGGAAATTAGAACAAAATCCGGCTTCTTCCCCCGGCTGCTAAAGCAATTTTTTACGATGAATGAGACGACACACGTGTAAGCGAAGCAGTCACGTATACGGACACATGTATAGTGCTTACCGATCGCAGAGTTGTTCAAGCTTATGTTATTAGTTCGCCCAAGTGGAATCATCACGAGAATGAGATAAGAAACTTACGCGAAGCTAAACAGCTGAATATGTTGACACTAATGTATATTTTAACACGACGAGTACGGGTTACAGATGAAACACGTGCAAAGCTTTTTATTCCTACAGATGGGGTGCTGAAGAGTGAAGAGAACACTCGGAGAGCGTGAATTCCGATATGCTAGTAGTAAAATCGTTACTCCCTACAAGTTGAAATGGAATATTAAGCTTTTAAATATCACAAAATCGTTCATTTCATTACATTCCCATGCGTTCTCAACGACTCTAAACCAAAACCAAACACCACTCAGCGTATAAGAACAACAGCCAAAAAATCACAAAAAATAACGACGCGGAACATGACACTCAAATTGACGTTTCGAATATTTGTTTCGAGGTTGCCCTGACGTACTGTTAAAATTCCGTTTCTACCGTCTGTGAAGTTAACATTTCTGGAACAAAATCAATAAGTTTTAGAAGCTGTCCTGTGAATTTTATCACCTTGTGAAAAGCAATAAAAAAGTCAGGCACACCAACTGAAATGACATAATATCCAGCGAAACAGTTCTTACATGAAAATATATTCTCTTAACTAACGAGTTGCATCATATCCATTTTTGACCCGAAAATGACCCAATATTGAAAATAGCTTCAAGAAACCTATCGCCACCTTAAAAAGTAACTAAGCGCACTTATCTCAGGAATGAGAAAATTAATCTACTACTTTATGAAGTAAGAACTGCGCTCATTGCGTTAGTTTTCTGTGGCAAAGGATACGCTGCGAAACGTTAGTCAAATGATAACTGCATCAATACACTAACAAAAACTAAACATTTAACGCCATCAATCTGATACCTTAGAACGAATCAACCTCGAGAATTCCCACATTATTTTATACATAGTCCTTAAAGATTACAACCATATCCAATGAAACACTTATCAAATTAACATAGGGAACCCAGGGCATCGTTCAACTGACACAAATCGAACACAAGTAAGTTGAGCTTCACTACAATCGTAGAGAATGGCATGGAGGAGACAAAGCAAACTCCCTGCCTTCGGGGAGAGCCAAAAGTGATAGACAGGCGTTGCTGGAAGTATTCTCCAAATTAAGCCGGTCCTGAATACAATGGACGGCAGCAACATTGACAACACTTTGCCAGGTAGGTTCCCTTAACCCATTACGACCCATCGAATGCACCTCTCCTGAATTATAATGGGAAAATATGAAAGAAATACGTACCATTTCGAAGTATGTATGAGATCTTTAAGTAGGAAAGTGAGATCTAACGTCTATTTTCGTGTAAAGGCAACAATCAGTCGAAACAAAGCCCGTGAAGCTTCAAACACAATCACACAAATACGAATCCAAAATGTATTAACTATTAAAAACATTTTGTTAGTTCCCAGTCCTTAAAACTCTTTCACATTGTAAAAGAATATGATCGCAGAACATGGTCTTAATTATTAAAGAAATAAAAGAAAATATTCCGTAGGTAATTAGGCTCATTAAGTGTAGTTTGAAAGACTGAACCACACACAAATATGATAACGATTACAACTACGCGATTCTTCGACCCTATTATTTTCATTGTTGTTCGACCTCATTTAAAATGATCTCCACAGCCCAACATAAAAGAGGCAAAAGGTGCTTTTTGTGAAAGCAATACTGGATGCATCTCGAAGAAACGAATAAAAGCTGAACAGTTTGCCGTAATAATTCAAGGTTATTTAAATTAACGAAGGTCTATCATTTAAATGAATAAAATTGTTTGATGCCTCAATGCATGAATTTAAAACAACATGGAAGTTAAGACAAAGTGAGAATCTAAGCTTGAACCTAATTACATAAATCAACGTAGTTGCTCAATGAGAAATGGTATTCATCATCAAAAATGCTGAATGTATATGCAGCGCACTTAAGTCATTTATTCTTTATGTACGAAATGCTTTTATTCGGTCCACGAAAGCCAGGTCAAATTAGCGCCCCTTATGAAGAGTAAAAAATTAACTAACAATGTAAGTTATGAAACAGACATCATAATAAACTTGACCACTTTCCAATACAGCACCACAAGGAATCCACAAGTTACTTAAAGCAAGCAGAAAGGAAACGTCGAATGCATAAGCGATATGAAGAAGCGACTCCACGTTCCAGAGCTCATAGATTTGTTGAGCCACTCACTAGTAAACATCGGTAAGGCCTTTCAGCACAAGGGTTTTGATCGCTACGTTCGTCATGAATACATCAATGAATTAATGAACTGGAAATTTGGTTATCGGCGAGTTTTGGTCTCGTGTAGCAATCTCTGTTTCTCCGACCTCATATTTTCACGACGTAATACACACGTGCTGCGAGTCGACCGACCTCAGACCACTGCCCCAACTACATTCACGCACTAATAAAGGGTAGAGTCACATGCGCATCAAGCCAGGAGGGTGCCCCAGCGATTCAGTGGGTCGTGTTTGAACTCAACACTGCACAAACTATAACGCCTGATCCAGTTTGAAGGCTACGCCATGATCTAATACTTACGCTCGTCCAACAGACTTCAGGTCAGTGAAGACAAATGTATAAATTACGGAGGCACTTTTCATAAACTGTTAGTTTGATGTTCCCTCTTGATTGAATTGTCGTTAAAATTGTTCATTTTATTCTAAATATCGGCTATCATTCACAACGTTCTAATTTTTGTAATTGGGGTAAATATTCGGTTGCGTAATCTGCAAGAGAAATTTTTCTCAGTTGTTGCCCACACTTCAGAGAACAGCCATGGAGGACTAACAGACGGTACATACCGCCCTCTTTTTGAGCTGGAAAACAAATTCATGAAATTGAATACCCACTGCAGAAAATTAATGAATAATCCGTACAAAATGCGCAAGTAACCAAGAAGAGAACGTTTACAAAAGGAGAATCGATTACATCTTTTGTCAGCCTGCATCTAGAAGCAGCAATATCGAGTAACAAGTAACTCACGACTTCAATCTCCCAGCTCTTCGTAATTCACTACAACTCTTGTTTCTGTAGACGCATGGAAAATCCCAAGGAAAGCTTGCAATACACAACATGAACGTTTATATTTTCTTCTAACTTTGCGAATATTTTCCAGCATTCATCCCAAGCCAATTTGGAAATTCAGATGAGCAGAGGAAGAAAGAAATTTGAAAATATGCCATAACACCTCAGAGTCATGAGACGACTCTCGTCTAACTTCAAGCAAAATCTCATCACGTTTTCTCGCCTCGCCCGACTCTTCCCCGGTCGCCTCTCCATCAACACGACAAAGGCTGAGGACTGTATTGATGGCAGATTTTATTCTAAGTTCCAATTCTAGGGTTCAAATCCAGACGACTTTTATGGAAACAGCCGAAGCCAACACGTGATACAAAATACTCTTTAACCACACTAAAATATAATACACATCCACCGAACTTCAACATCATAAAATACAATTTCCACTTAGAATTTAAGTAACAGCTAAAATGACATTTCGTCCAAACGACAGGCGTTGGGAAGATCAAGTCCTGGACGACCGA
Source organism: Orchestia grillus (assembly GCA_014899125.1). Taxonomy (NCBI): domain Eukaryota; kingdom Metazoa; phylum Arthropoda; class Malacostraca; order Amphipoda; family Talitridae; genus Orchestia; species Orchestia grillus. The sequence continues at coordinate 21,300 of VOMN01134955.1, read as the reverse complement.
GAGAAGGCGACAAAAAGCGAGAAAGCAGACCGGTTGCCCGATTGCAACCTCAGAATAAGGAAGATAGAGAGAGTCGCTGAGAGAGCGGGGCGACAGGACCCCTGAGTGGGGGGTTGGAGAGACGCAAAGAAGGGGGAAGAGGTGAGGGAGAGAAGAACACAGGTCGTTTACCTTGTGACGTCAGGCCCTTAGGAGGCTCTCCTCCTTCCTCCTCAGCTGCACGCCCCATGCATGCAGCTCCTGGTGTTCTTCAGAACAGTTCACTTTTCACTAAAGTCATCTCTACATTACGGAGATTATTACCCCATGAGACATTTTATTAAATTTAATTTCACAAGCTAGCTCGGGCCGCGTACTCGAAATATCTCTGGACGAAGGGACGGCTGAGTCACAAGGAGAGAAACGTGCAAGGGCCATTCGTTTAGAAGCCCATTGCACTACTGCACCTTTGCTTTAGACCTCCAAACATCCTCTAATTTACCTGAAGTTTACCATGGCATAAGTTCGCCAACGGTACAAACACGACGGCGGTACCAATAAATTCAGTTATCTATTAGAAGCCGGTAACGAGAATAACGTCAAGATGTCTGTTTTTCAGCATGACTCCCATTCGGTAAGTCCCTGAATTACGGCAATAAAAGTCAACATTCTCCTCTTATACTCCGTGACATCGAATAGCTACGTCAAAACTAACCACGCACCCAATTCAAACCAGTTTCGTTGTAATGTCCAATGTAATAATATATATTTGAAACATTTATATTTCGTAAATGTTACACGTACATTTAAGCATAGAAATATTAGGCAAAGTAAAACATCTTCAATACACATGGGGTAACTTTTTCTTTCATAGAGCAACAACAACACATGCAGGTACGGCTGGCAGAGCGTTAGCTACCCGGAGGACGAGGGCCGTCTACCATGACGTAATAGTTAATACCATGGCTGCTAGTTATTTTATTTGAGGTAGCACAGGGCTACTCGTTTTGCCTTGAAGTCAGGAACACCGATGCTGACCTAAAGTGAAATATTTGGTCAACCCTACAGCGCCGACCGTAACGATTGAGATAGTGGTTCCATGCATTGAAGATCACGTGGGGTTGGAACGACTGCCGAGTGTGACGATTTCGATAAGTTCCACCGAGCATAATGTAACCAATGGCTTTACTATTATTATCCTGCTCAGTGAAAAAATAAAAGAGAAAGAATACACGATATTTTAGTCAGACCAAAATTCAGGCATTAAAAGGTTGAATCAGAGTTTATGGGCTTTATAGACCTAACGAGCCATGGCGGCCTCGGGAGCCACAGCTACCTTATGAGCTATAACATCCTTTCGAGCAACATCAACGTCGACCTTAAGAGCTGTAATGACATAACGATTTATTGTAATTGATTATTAGTCAGTTGAAAAGCTCCCTATCCAAATGAAATGTGATCCAAAGAGAGTGAAGAGAGGAAGGGAGCATTTAGTATGGACTGTAAAAAACGTGGAATCTTTGCACAGGTGTATTCATACACCGGATTCCCTTCGCATAGTATTAGCAGTAACGAAGACAGCATCGCTCCAGAAAATATCTCGCACCGAAAGAATAGGGGCCACTTAGTAAGGACTTAGAACAGGGAATCTATGCACAAGGAGTGTTCCTACTCAAGATTCCCTGCACATTGAAACAGCAAGTTTAGATGGAAAAGGAAGAAAAGATAGAGAATAATCACCGAAGAAGGCATGAAAACGGAAAGAAGCAAAGTGAGCATGAAAGATAGAATTCTTCAAGGCCTCGCTAAAGCTGAAGTAACAAAACTGTCCGCTGGGGACGCCAGTTCCCATAGCATGGGATAGACAAACCTAACTAACCTAACCCTACTACACATCCAATGCCTCAAAGGAGACGAGTTATAGTATCAAACCACGTTACCTCTACGAGCTTTGAAACTCTCACAGGCGATATCGATATCATGAGTGACAATACAAACTTAACCAAGCTTAAATGACCGATATCAACTGGTGCAGTGCCAACATTATGTCATGGGCACGTACAAACTCTTAATATGTAATTTTTCAATGCAGGTAAATGAATATTACTTTTCAGTCTTATTTTTAAGTTTAACGTGACACTTTCAGGCCAGTTATCAACCTAAGGTTTGATGGAAAATTCGACGAAGTTTGCAAAATGAACTCGCATTCAAACTTAGACAAACTAGTTATAAATAGTACAAGCGTATCTTGCACACGTTCAAACTTTTAAGGTATACCCACTATCCCATATATTGCCCCTCGAGACCTGACGGTAACTTCAGGACCAAGTTGCTCAGGACTTCCACTTTGGGGTAAAACGCAACAGTTTGCAGTAATTAAACTACGAAGTTGATTAAAATTGAAAAATTCTGTGTAATCAACAACATTCGCGAAACTGTATCCAGCGATACGAAAACTATTCAACACTACTTTTTCGTAATTCCCCAATGAGTTTGTGCTAAGTTATATTTATTTTGACTGTCATAAAATATATTCCATGTAATTAAGCAATTGCTTTCTTTTTTGTAGTGTTGTTCATTCACTGATTAACCAAGGCTTAAGTTTTATTCATTAAAAACCGCATGAAGAGCACTTTATCTTGGCATTGGAACTTATTTTCTGGTTGAATGAACCTCGCAAGGTAGCGTCAAATTCTTGTCCTGAAAATTAAAAAATATTTGTATCAGCAGAAAATGACAAGTTAGGTCAATCCCAAATATATTTTTACTAATTAATAACTTTCTCCTTAAAATGCTCTGCTTAGCCCAAAGCAAAAACTTTGCCCCTACCGGTTACACGAGAGATTTGGTAACCCTCTGTACTCTAAAAGCAACATATCCAAGGCTTCAAAAAGCTGTAATAATGATCGCCAAGTTTCAAGCCGGTTGTTAGGCGATTTCCTTCAAGACAATGCGTTTCCGCACATCATAATTTCCTTATATTCAGGCTTTAAGATGGCAAATATTGCTCATTAGCTTTACTGCCCGCACAATTGGGCTAACAAATTTGCATCTTCTTCACAGTTCAGAGCAGGAGGCGGGCCATCACCCAAGGCATGTTATTACTGGGAGGCAAATTGCACACTGCATGAAAAGACCATGAATAATAACACCCATAACATAAACTATGAAACACAATCATGAACTGAGAATGAACAAAAATGCAATGTACATTTCACTAACGACACGTGTAAAGAAATGCATAAATAATGCTAAAAATCACAGGAAAACAGCCTACTACGTAATAAAAGTCATATTAACTTTTATTTTGTGCAATAGAAAAGAAGAAAATACATTACAAAAAAGTAGCATACGGCGACTACCTATGCATTCTACAGGCACACAAGTCTCGAATCAAAATGCACATTGTGGCTGTGTGTATCCCACAGGAAAACATGCTGCAAATCAGAAAAACCTACAGAATTAATGCGAGGTGTTTTATCGTAGGGACGAGGAGGCGAACCACCGCGAGGGAATCACTCAGCCGCACGCCGGCGGCCGGAAGTCAATACGGAGAAGTTCATCGACAGCGTTCCGGCACAGCAGACGTCTTCATGTATCACTTTATTCCCCGAGTACCACAGTGTTCACGCCAGAGGTGTGCAAAACTCGAGTCTTTTAGACTAAAAATGGACTGAAACTCTTCAAATTTTCTCATCACTGAAAGACATGGTAAGTTCTTTTAGCCACATATGGATTGTTTCAATCTAAGATTAGATTATTAGTTACTTTAAAGAACTCCCTACTCACAGAAAATGAGAAGAACGGGCAATTTAGTATGGACTTTAGAAAATAGGGAATCTATGCACAGGTGTGTTCTCACGCAAGATTCACAGGACATAGAAACAGCAAATTAGGGAGAAGAAGAAAAATAAAGAATAATCATAGAAGAAGCAATGAAAATGGAAAGAAACCAAGTAGGTAGGAAAGATAGAAGTCCCGAAGGCTGAGCTAAAACTGAATCAACCTAGCAGTGCCCTCCTGGGGACGTCAGTCCCCATAGCACAGCATAGACAAACCTAACTCTGCTGCCAATGGCCTATGCTATGACCCGGGGGAAATTTGATCAATCTAATTAAAATCCTATTAATAAACTGTAATTTTTTCAATTCTGAAGCTTTCACTGTTACTGGATCAGTAAATAGAAATTTACAGGAGTTTTAACACATTGGCCGCGATGTGCGCCGTGTTGGTACACGTAATCATCTAACCTAACGAAAACACTAACATACATGAATACAAATTCTAAGTTTTCGTAAAAATTTGTGTTCAGAACTCGAATAAGCTAATTTAGATTAGAAGGAAAATGAATAGGATAACCAAATTAGTGAAAACAAAATCCTTCATTTTTACCTTCACTACGGATATCTTTGTCGACATGAAATTTAACCTGTATGGAGAAATCGCGGCCAACGTGTTAATCAAACATTCTTCTGATTTGTTAAAAGTAACTGAACATGAGAAACGTAAACGAAATACTGGAGGTTTGCAATACGGATTAAGTTCCTGTTCAAAACTTCATAGCTCCAGCAACATTCGTACTCAAAAAGGTCACTGAATTTTCCGTCGCTAAAACATACGCCACGCAGTGGGCCTTGTTAGGCAGACATATAAATCACAACAAACGTCCTCATAAGGAAACTCCAAGAGCAATTCCAAATAAACGTAAATACAAAAAAAAAACAGTTTTCCGACCTTGAAATGTATCAAAGAGTAGCTGATAAAAAAATAAAATCAGGCATAGTTTGCATATATGTGACTTGTCGACACGAATAGACACGTTACACACTATGCTTCATCGTATGCTCAACAATCGAAAATATTTTAAATTAAACGAAGAACACGGATCATTGTTTCTTATGAGAACACCCTCGAGAGCGGTTATTTTGTACCGATATTGTCAAATAGTCAGTCATGTCCTCAGCAGATATCCCCAATATAAGTTTGAATTAGAAAAACCCAAACTTTCAGCCTAAACAATTATTTCATTTTCATGTTATGATAACACGAAAATGAAGAAGCTGTAAATCGAAAACCCAATTACTCGATACAAATTTCACCGTACCATCTAACTTGGTTAGTTAAGGCTGGGATTTCATTATCTTCAAACTTCAAATTATTACTTTCATTGCTGAGTCTTTACTCACAAATTCGACCAATACAATTTCAATTGAAAGTCGATCCATGACTAAAATTGATGAAAAATTAAAACGAGATAATGAAGATTTGCCTATGCGTTCACAAATGATATTAGAACCTGTAAATTTTATCTCAAAAACATTAACTTGAGTTTAAATTTTTTTTTAACAAGTCTCACTTCTTATTTAGAATAAACAACTTGCCTTTGCTTGAATCTACAGAAAGAATACATCTGAGCACAGTCACACGGGAGGCAAAGAAGAAGGCATTATTACAGGAGGATGATGTTGCCGGTGCAGATACGCGTGCGCACGGCGGAAGGCATGCCACAGAAAAAGGAAGAGATTGTTCTGACAAAGTTGGCATTCGCTACGACAGATTGATTTTTAAAGGCCTAACACTTTTAGGCTTCCTTTCCCTAGAAAAACACTACGTCGTTTTTGAAAATTCAGCAGTCGCTCACCGAGGACATAACTTGGGCCCTCTTCACTTGATGCGGAACACGACACCCACTGCACCACGGACCCCCAGAGCCTGCCTGTATTACTAAGCGTGGTGCTGAAGAAGCCGCTAGAACGCCATGGCTGTGGAGCGGCACCAAGTCTTTCCTATTCAGGGCTGATGAGATCAAATGTCCAGTACTCAAAGTTAGTTGCATCGAAAACACTCCGGCAGGCACACGAAAATTGATGGCGGTGCAATTATAGGTTGTTGGCATTTCGAATACCGCTGCAGCAAAAAATTCACGAAAAGACAAACCATGTAAACAAAAACGGAAAAATCACTCTCGCCCCAATCTCATGCGATATTAAAAGAAAATTGCCCTTCATAAGGAAATTATATCGTAGTGAATTAATACTTTTGAAATTCTGAGCACCGACAGAGTCTAAATGAATGCATATCTACAATTCTAGATATTCAACTTAAACATAAACATTTTAATTGTGAACAGTTACTATCATTGCGGTTTTCATGCACTTTACTCAATTTCACTAAACTTGTCAGACGTATCTATACAATGCAATATTAATTAAAGTCCAATGATCCTAGAAAAACAAATTCATTTTATATCCTATCATGAAAACTACAAGACTCGACTAAACCTTTCACTCTCAGCCCCCAAGCTAACGTGGCCAATTCGTTTATCGTGAAATACGTATCATAAGAGCAACATTTATAAGAAAAAAGATCTCAAGACTACGAAGAAGTAGCGCGGAATTCCCGCAGTTATGAGAGCAGGTCTCCACACAAGACCCGCAGCTCCAAGGGGACGTTCGACCCCACGCTCGGAGACCCCAACATTACAGGTGAACTTGTCCGTGACATTAGGACGCGGGGGCCAGCCAGGCACGATCACTTCCTATACATGTGCACGGCCTCATGCAAGCCTGCCCCTGGCTCTGCGAGGCTCTAATACCCCGAGTGGTATGGATGAAATTACGATACCCTAACCATAACAAGATCACCTCATTTTTTAAATAATCAAAATATTGCGAATGCAGTCGTTCACATTGAACGCACCTGTAGGTATATGCACTTTGGTTTTTACCTAAGCAACAAACATCCACGACAAAACTGTGCCACTTTTAATGTCCAAAATTCTTTTCAGTGGCCCTTACAAGAGGACAAAAATGAAAATGAAAAATTGTTTTTCTTTAATATAATCAACGTTTTCTTGCTCAAGGCATTAATTAGAATGGAAATAAGATATTCTAAGCCATTTAGTATTGCCCTCATTGAAGTTGGTTACCGTGAATTGGAACTTCGAAATAGGTCATTCTGACCCAACATTCTTTCCAGCGCAAACTCCATGCCACGCCAAGCTTCTGGTCCTTGGCATTTCACTACATCCACTGTTCTCGCACCATGTTGAAATGAAGTTTCTATTATTTTTACACGAGATCGACTTTTCTTCTTTTATAATGTACGGTTCTGGATATCTGTAATATACATATCAGCCAAATTATCGACATGTACAATTTCCTAGATCAAAACTGCTTCATTCACTTCCCATACTACCACGGTGCCCGTGTATATTTTTACTTAAAGTAATCATACACATCCACTTCCTCATACAGGCATTTTCAAACAGTTAAAGTCTATTAAACAGTACTAATCTGGGATATCAGTTTTCGTGACAAAGTAGGGCACTATAGAACTGGTCTCGAGGTCGATCATTTTCACTTGGCAAACAATGAAAATATCAAACAAGTATTCTTAACATAGTTCAGGAGAGGGTCACACGAAAAACCTCCACTGCCTACAAAAGGAGAGGATTCTCACATTTATCATTCCGAAGGTCAACCTGCCGATTAGATCAAAGCGTCATTTCTGAACATGTGTTACAACCTTAGCACTCTACTTTACGGAGCAGCTTCTTTGCATATGAACAGCCTCGAACCCCAACCTGAGTCTTGCGACCGTCGACATACAGGTTCGCTCGGCCACTGGGTCACAAAATGTAAACTTAACTGTCATCATTGGACATAGTCAATGAAGTTACCACGTGGATACTAGGTGGAATATTTAGTAAAGATATTGAAGTCAGTAGAGCATGAAATTTGCAGGTAAAATATTGTTCGAGAGGTTCAAGTTTGTTTTGCTTCCTGTCTGTTGCTCAGAGAATTAATTCAGCCTATGCTGGTTTTACTAGGGGGATCCAAAAAGTTCGTGGAAGCACAAAACTAGATATATGAAAAAATTTTGATATCAATGTAACAGAACGTTCTCGTACCAACGTGATATGTGTTCCCACATGAACCTTTAAATGAATGTTACAAGGTGGCAGCTGCGTTTGTAAGGCAGCAACCGCTCAAGCAACATGGCCGCTGCCAAAATCGAGACGAAGACAAACATCAAATTCATGATTAAGCTTGGGTGGAAGAGCAGCCAAATCATTGACTCTATGAAACAAGTTTATGGTGACAATGCCCCAAAGATATCAGCAACCTACAAATGGATTAGTCGTTTCCGAAGTGAAAGAATGAGACTGAAAACGATTCCTGCAGTGGCAGGCCATCCACATCCTCCGTTTCTGTGGAAAACATTGATGCTGTACGCGACCTCATTGGAAAAGATAGGCGAATAACAACTGAATCAGAAGCAGATACACTCAACATCGCCATGGGTTCTGCACAAACAATTCTAGCGGACAGTTTGGGGCTGAGCAAGCTCCTCTCGATGGGTTCCCAGGCTGTTGCTCCCAGATCAGCAGGAAACAAGGGCAAATCTTTCCAAGGAAATTCTGAACAAGTGGGATGAGAATCTCAGAGTTTTTCTACAGAAAATTGTGACAGAGCATGAAAGATGGCTCTATCAGTACGATCCCGAGGGCAAAACTAAATCAAAGCAGCGGCTGCCTAGGGGTGGAAGTGGACCTGTCAAGGCAAAATCTGAGCGTTCAAGAGGAAAGGTTATGGGCCACTGTCTTGTGGGATGCAGAAGGGATCTTGCTGGTGGACTTCCTCAAGGAGAAGAAAACAAATACAGCTGCTTATTTTGAAGGCATTTTGAGAAAATTGTCCAAGAAAATTACAGAAAAATACTCTGGGAGGCTGCATCGGCGCGTCCACTTCCACCACGACAATGCACCCGCGCACGGCGCTCGGCAGACACGCGCTGTGATACGCGAATTTCGATGGGAAATCATTCGACATAGGGCTTATAGCCCCGACTTAGCCCCATCCGACTTCTTTTTATCTTCAAACCTGAAAAAGTAATTGAAGGGTTCCCGGTTTCCATCAGTTGAAGACGTAAAAAGAACTGCTTTGACTTGGTTCAAATTACATGACTAGGTTTAACACAGAAGGACTTGACGGCTTGTATCACCGTTTGCAGAAGTGTATCGACCTAGAGGGAGCATAAGTTGAAAAATAAACATCATAACTTTGACCATTTTCTCTAACTCTCCTTTCTCCACGAACGTTTTGAATCCCCTCGCACATATAAAGATACATTTAGGCATTTTATTCAATTTCTGAACTTAAAAAAAGTCCCCTACAAGGAGAAACCTAATTTTTTTGAAAGTCTGGCAACAGAAAGGTAACTTTGAAGCCCAAATAAAAAACCAGTCTTAATGAAGAAATCAATTGGAATGCTGCACAAACAAGCAAAAAAATAGAAACATTCAACATCTCTTAAACCTGGAATTTCTAAATTTGCCAATTGCTTGCTCGTCTCACCTTTGCCTTGAATGAATCGCGAAAAACAACGATTGAAACGAAATAGCTAGGTATTGACACGACTAATTTTAGGTCATCAAAGCCCCCAGGAGTGTCGCAGCAAGTTAACTCACTGGACTAGCATCATTAACGGCGGATGCAAAACAATCTTTGAGTCAAGAAGGAAACACTAAAATAGACAATGCAACAAATGCGAGGCGCTCAAATTTCAAGAGAATGTCGCAAGAGAGCGGCCTTCAGAGGCGACTCAGCGCCCCTGACGCGGCGGCCTTAACATTCGAGCTCCTCGAGGGGCGCGTGTTGTCGCAGTGAGTCCCTCGATCCAACACGGGCCCAGATGAAGCGCGCACCACAGGAAAAGAATACAGATGCTATGGTTCAAATGCAACTTGAGATACGGGCTGAAAAAAATATCCTCAGGTGTAATTATAACACAATATAAATTAAACACCATGCAGGTGATGCTAAGAAACGTTCTCAGGAGTGATGTAACACAATACAAGTTGACCGCTATACAGTATAGGGTGTCCAATAAAAAACCGAGCTTTCTCTTTAATAGTATATAATATATTAGCTTATTGACCGACTTTGATGTTCTCTTCTAAGTTTTATGCAGAAATTTGTTCTCGACTGTAAAAAGGACATAAGAAACATAAAATTTCAAGAAACAAAAATGTTAATATAAATAAATTGGACCATAAGATACATTTTGACAAGCCGGCCATTCGCGTCGCGACATTAGTCTCTCATCTTCCTCATCACCCGTCTTATCAAACGTGGATTGTTCTTTAGCGCGTCAAATCCAGCAGTAATCGGTGTTTTAACCCGTCTAAAGTTTGTGGTGGGGATGTGTAAACGTTTGGTTCTACATGACTCCATAAAATAAATCACAGAGCGTTAATTCTGGTGACATAGGCGGCCAATCTGGCTCAAATCCCACTGCCATCATTCTCCTTGGAAAGACGGTTTGCAAATAATTTTTAACACTACTACTCCGATGGCACGGTGCACCATCTTACATCCACCCGATTTCGTTGAACTGATCACCGTAGCTTGTTACGAGTTCTGGAATTATTCTTTCTCTAAGCAATTGCCGGAAACATTTATCAGCAAGATTCCTTCCGTAGAGATTTTTATGCCTGAGGGTATTAGCGATACGGGAAACCACCATTGAGATGGTTCGCTTTTTGTGGGACATCCTCTACAGTACACGTGACACGAAAGAATTTTGTCGATGAAATGCTGGAAGAGTAGCACACTAGTTTTCCAAGATGGTTTATCTGTGCTATCCATGAAGGTAGTTTAGAGTCAAATAAAGATTTTTCATCAAATGAGAGAAAAACATTTTACTTGGATGTAGCAAGAAACAAGGAATAAAAGGATACCTGAACGAACATATCGTTCATAATTTAAAAACGCGAAGAAACTAAGAAATCATTCGAAAAATTACATCAAATCGATCAAACTTGGCTACAAGAATTAACGAAAGACAATAGCAAGGGCTTAGAGTTGACATCGTTAATGGGAGCACAAGACGCACATGTTGCTTTCCCATGAACCTCTCGTCTACAAGTCGCAGCAGCAATCCAGGCGTCGATGCAGACAAATTTCTTTAGCGGAGCTCTGAGTGTGAGAGACACGACTAACCCTCCTCACCACCCACTCCCTGAACCACCCCACCACTTCCCCGCGCGCTGAACACTTCACCTTCACCTTGCAACTAACCACTTCCTCCTCCATGGGGCAGCAGCTGCTGCTGCTGAAGGAATTGCAGTCGCAGCAGCGTCAGCACCTCCGATCCCTTCATTTTACGTGTTTCCCTCGGGATCTATACAATTAAGGTGCATCGGCATAGGAGTCTTCCAATTGATTTAATCAAAGCAATTGGAAGACTCCTATAAATAATAATATTATCTTCACCTTACGCTGAACCATCGGCCAGCAAAGCAAGAACTAGGAGTTCAAACGTGGAAAGAACATTTAATTTCGAAGTTGTGATCTCACTCTTTGAAACCCCAATTTCCACTGTGGATTGCGCATAACTTATTTCGAAATGAACGATTCTTTCCTTACCTTTTTCCCTAGTGCAGACTGAAAAAACATCAAATTTGATTTTAAGTTATTCCTCGAGAAGAATACGTATTACATTCAAATGACGTTTGTCCAGTTAGGAGTTGAAGAAGAGTAACAAACTCACACATATCTGTTTAACATATGTTATTAGATTAGCTTGCTAGTTAGTTTGAAGCTTTCTAATTACACGGAATGGAATTTCGAGAGACCGAAAACAAGGGACCAATTAGTATGTACTGAAGAGAACGTGCAATCTATGCGCAGTTGTGTACCTATACAGGATTCCCTGCCCATAGTTGAAAAAATAGGAAAAAGTTAAACAATAAGTAGCAAAGACGTCAAAAACAAGGAAAGAAGCAAAGTGGGCACGAAAGATAGAAATCTCGAAGGGCTACTTAGAGCTGAGGTAACTTTACATTGTCCCCCTGGAGACGCGAGTCCACATCGCAAAGGATAAAGAAACTCAACTAACCTAACCCTATTGCATATGGCCTACCTTATGCTCCTTAGATAGTTTATGCAAAACAAAAACGCGAATAATGATTAATACGCGCTAAAATTCGGCAAAGCTAGTATTTCTTTAGTACAAACGTGATACTCAAAAGCAAAAAAGAAAAACGTCAGCAATTTTCAGAAAACGAGACTGCCCGTGTAATAATTACGCACACATATCAACACGTATAGTCAGGTGTGTGAAACGAGTAACAGTATCGCGCGCGCCTGAGATACTCGAATGAGCAAAATTTCCCTAGTGCACGCAGACGGACGGACAAGTGTCCAGGACACCTCCATACAGAAGCTCAGGTGCCTCACATACTCTCGACGGAGGCCAAGGTTCCATGGTAGGAGGGGCAAGTGTGCAAACGGCTGAGCCATGCATATGCAAACGGCTTTTATATGTATGGCTCAGTATATACTACAGCTTTCATGTGTATGGGTAAGTATATACTAGACGCTTTGATGTATATCGCTTAATTGTACAGAAATATGACGGACAAAAGTGACTAGTGTTTGGCTATTCAATAAAAGTTCACAATAAAGTACAGAGTTATGTAGTAATCAAACCTGGAAACTTTCAACACGCTTTCCACGACGATATCTTTTATATGGGTGTAATGACCCATGTGGCGGGTCACATCGCAAGCAACGTGTTGAACAAATTCAATACAATTGAGGAACGTTATGAAGCAAACTTTTCCCAAAAAATTACTTGAAATTTTGGCATGTCACTACGCCATGTACCACGAGGGAAGAAAGAGCACGACGTGGCCCAACCAAAATTTACAGATTATTCATGCTTCTGTTCATTAGAGTATACGAAATAGGTTCAACATGTCAAGTTTTCATAAGAACGGAACAGGTGCATAGAAAATTTTATGCTCAAGTTTATTGCTCTAGGTCACAAAGGAAATTTTTAACGATGGTACAAGTACATCAGAAAGAGAAAACTTGCGTTAGAAGATCACATAGTCGAAACCGATTGTTTGACTATACAGCTTTCATTTGCACATTCTAAATTCGATGTTCGTATGAAGAGCATTCAGTAATTCCAAACTCGTTCGGCATCCAAGCGCAATTTTAATGCTCGTACAAAGCACACAAAACAAAATACGGCGGTGCTTCAAATGACTAATGTCTTACCTCGCCCAGTTAACTCAAACGTGCTTCAAGATTTACCCGTCAACTAGCAGCTCAAATAATTTCAAACGTCAATGCGGTACAACGTAATTATTGACAGGAGATTTAACTCCAGACCTCGTACTCGATTTACGAGGTAATATTACGTACATAGATAGATAGATAGATATTTGTTTAACCACCACTGATGCCAAAAGGCATTTCAATAGTGTAGGTGATCATTAATTAGTGGGAGTTGGATATTAGCATGTGCTGTAAAGTTGATATGGAGTCAAGGTTCGTTAGAAAATCTAGAGTCTATAGTTTCGAGTATTACGTACATTACATTACGAGGTAACATAGACATCAGCAATGGCTGTTATATTCTTCCCGCGAACAGACCTTCACCTTCAGAAACTTCTTTCACTGGGTAATGTAGGTTACAGCACGCTGTCTGCAATTGTATTTATGAATACTTGACCGAAGTTGAGTGTGATATTCACCGTGTACGATGGCAAGGGGAGGAAAAATAACCTTCAGAAACGAATTTGCGTAGAAGAGAAGAGCTGCACAGCAGTGCCCTTGCTTTCACCTTCAGACCGAGCACTTTCTTTTGTTTGCGGGACGAAGGGAGGCTTCCGCGGCCTACACATCTGTGCCGCCCGAAAGAGAGCAGCTGTACAAAAATCGCATCAAAAAATAGACCACCAATGTAATAATACTGAACCACAACACAAACAACACTTAAGTCCTGCATTCAAACATTCAATAACATACCGAATCACCAAGCAATTATCAATGGAACTGTAGTTGTTTGAATCAAGAATCCATGAAAACACCACATAAACAAAACGACACAAGCAACCAACAACTAACATAATTATACTGACTCAAAATTCAAAAGGTCGAGCAGGAATAATAAACATACGACTAAAACTCCGCGTTCAAAACTGAAAGTTCGAGACAAAGCTAAAAACAGTCAGCTGAGAGTTACAAACTTATTCTGGTATTTAATTTTTTGCAGTCATTAACACGTTTTTCGGCAGATATTTGAGCAATGTAGAAACAACATAAAATAAGTTAAGTTTTCTACAGTTTACCCAGATTTGAAGACAGTAATGCAGAAGAGGATGCAAATCGACAAACATGCAGGCTGCGTAACTGTCTTCAGAAGCGATAAATGCAACAACTTTTCATAGTAAGACATCACAGTTCAGAAAAAATACACGGAGCTGTCAAAGTTAAATCGACTTCCCGGAGCTTGACCTATGATTTCTCACCATTACGGATTAACCTGGGGTGTGGTCAGACCAACACATGAAACCATAAACCGAAATTGATTACGTCCTTAGTGAAAAATGATGACTATCGCGATTTAAAGATTTAAAATAGCATGGTATAAGCGAAGAACAATTCCTGGAAGAGAGCACGACCCTGATCGGAAAACGTGAAGGCTTGAGGGTCATCAGGTCTCCGAGGTATTAAATTGAAGCGGAGCGCCAACTCCTCTGCATGTTTTGGATGACGACTCCTGAGGGCCAAATAACAAGCTAAGACGTAGGTGGTGTGTGTCTCAGAGATCAAATCATGCACTATCTTTCGTTATTATTTAGATAGTTGTATCGATTTAGGTAAGAACACGCTATTTAAATAACAATACACAACAACTATATTGACCAATGCATGACTTTGATAACTATATAATAGAATAGTCGCACTAGAATTTAACATCGGCAGTATCAATAAATGCCTTTGCTTATTATTTACGCGCCATTATAATCAGTAAATGCCGCAATAAATACTAAATACACGCGTAACCAGCCCTCCCTTTTACAGAGCTCTCTAGTTCAACAAGAGCTCAATAAGCACTTTTACGCAGCTAACGCCTGACGAGTCTCCAGAAACGCCTAAAAACAAATTCCTGCTGCTACAAATCGTCTCAAATACCATAGAGTGAACTAATTTTATTTATTTTTTCACGCTTAAGGTGCAGTCTTAACACTTTAAGCGCGACGTGTCCACATGTGGTCACGCGATCANAAATTTTACCTGTGTGGAGAACCGCACTTAAAGTGTTAATTCTATCGCTAGATGGACTGGAAAACCTAGGAGGCGGGAAAAACGATACACTGAAGCATTCATCACAGAACCAAACTAGAAAAAAACGTAGCATAAGACTAAATGATGAGATTACTAGTTAATTTAAAGCTCCCTATTCGAATGTAATCTGATCTAAAGAGAAAGAAAAGAAGGGACCATTTAGGACAGACTTCAGAAACCGTGGAATCTATGCACAGGTGTGTTGCCACTACGGATTCACGGCGCATAAAAACAGTAAGTCAAGAAGGAAGAAGATGAAAATATAAAGATTAATGAGCGAAGAAAGCATGAAAATGGCAAGAAACAAAATGGACATCAAATATATAAGTCCAAAAGATCTAGCTAGAGATCAGGTAATCTCACATTGTCCAATTGGGGTCGTCGGTCTCCCTAGCTAAGGGTAGATAAACCTAACCCTATTGCCTGTCCTAGCGCCCTCGAGGGGAGCACAGAGTAAGACATAACGCTTACCTTTGAAATAAAACTAAGCAGGTTTTTTCAGCCCGTGATTCAGAGAAAAAATATTGACTAAATCAATACCGATTCAAGGTCTACACTGAAGGGAAATACCAAGTAACGTCATGGTGCACCACAGCACACTGTCAATATACCACCATCACAATGACTAATTCCAAGGATATAAAAAGTCTAGACACGAGAAATCAAAATTTGGTATACAATTACATCAATGTGAACAATATGAGTTCTCATACATCACGCACACCTGAACTCCTGCGGCCTTGCATGTGAGTCCATTTTCTGTTTCATGACGAGACCAACTTAAATCCAAGTATAAATTAATTTGATAGATTACTAGTGAGCAGCAAACACGAGCGCTATTTGGTAACATTTCACTAAAAACGTACCATAAATAACCACACTTTGCAAGGACAGACACGCGAAATAAAAATTGATGGCACTCAATGATCTTCAAAGTAATATCAGCTATGAAAACTTCCCCACGTAAACATCAACTATACGTGGAGGCGCTGAGTCTCCTAAGCGTGATGATATTACAACGTTCTGTTATATCACAAGCTTCATACATCCTTGAAATGAAGTCGAATGTGTCCTCAGCAACGTGTAGTGGCGAGTTATGTATACTCATCACGCAAGTTGTGGCTCGTTAGTTACCAGTCGAACACGAGGTCCTGATTACGTCTACCGAGTGACCCCACAGCGACACCAACTAAATACGGAGGATTTCAGTGATGGTCAACAATAAATTGAAATAATCACACAGCACATGCAGACAAGCAAAACGGCACAAAATGAAAATTATCCGTGACAAAATTTCCCAAACACATTAATGCCAAGAGACACAGATTTCTGCCAAGTCAGGTATTGCAATTTTTGAGGTCTTAAGATGCTTCAATTCACCTCCCAAGATCTGGTAACGAACGTGACGCGTGGGGCGTCTGCTACAGTTTACCCCTCAGGTTTTGTTTACACAAACATTCATACAAAGATCAAACAACGAAGCAAGTTAGTTTGTATTCAGAGAAAAACAAATTCCAGCATGAATGAGTCAATGCAGAAAAAGAAATGAGACACGCGAGTGACACTGAACTTGACGGCGAGGTGAGGGCGTGAGGCCGGCACATTAGAGAGATGTTTGCGTCACGCTCCATTTTGTAGGTAAATGAGGCGTGCATGAAGGCTGCTCCTTCTGCCGCCTTCAATCACCAATAAAGGTTAGATATGAGCGGTGTATCACTTTACAGTACATGCGCAGTTCAGTGCTTCTGTCAAGAGCTACGTTGCAATGATAGTGAGCCAAGTTTAATTAATACGAAGTTGTTTTCCGGTAACGTAGTCTGTATTCACACATTTATCTAAAACAACAGACGACTAAACACGACTTGAAATACATTTACCATCGCCGCAAGCAAAACTAAGTCAAATCATAACGAATTTAAATATCATCTTTCGGTAGCTCATGATAACCAGGATGTCATAAGGTGTTTGTTACCTTACTTCAACATATACAATTTTTGCATCATATCAAATAAACCTAATGTAACAGGTGTAAAACAAGCCAAAATTGTTGCTCGGAGTTCTCAATTCACGAGGATACACAGAAAATAGACTAACCTAAAATTTCTTTTCAAACCCAGTACAAACACAAATCCACACGAACAGAACAGAAAGCACCCGCATAACAAAAGTCTTTAGTTAAACCCGAGGGAGTGCGGAGTCCTGAATTGTAGAGCTCAAGGCTGAAGGACAGCAGGCAGTGCCATTGTCTTCCAATGGACCGGGACAGATGTAAGCAAGCTCCCCCGCATACATCAGACTACAAGTTAGCAACCGAGCGCCCACCATTCACCAGGTCTTTCCATAATAATAAGGCTACAAGAAAAACAAACCAATAATTTAGCTTGCTTAGCACCGATGAGCTACTGACGCACATGATACCGAAACAAACGCGTGAGACAACCATGAACTAGACTGACCGCCAACATTAAGGCATAAGTAAGGTGAACGCAATTATTAGGACCCTAACTGGTCCTGACTCTATCACACCTACATTTAACTATTCAGCGATTTCACTCGTGAAAATAGCCCCATGGTAAGGAACAATGACTGATGAATCAACTAAAATATCGACAGTAAATTCAATTTTTACAACACTAAAAACCGCCAAAATTAATTTCCACAATGTCAAAATACCTTAAGAAGACAATATATCTCAAGTAGAAATTTACGTAGCTCTGTATTCGTAAATCGAGACGTCAGCAATAGTATCTAAACATACGGATGTATTTCTTCTAGGAAGTCCCTATAAAATTTGTCACTGCATTAGCTTAGAAAGACATAAAGCGCGGAGACTCCAACGCAGCCTAGAAAATAATCCCGAATGTCAGAGATAATTACATGAACTAAGAGTATTCATTAGCTCTTCTCAGCGATGAACGTTCTAATCCAAAACCTGATCTAAAAGCAATAATACTCTTCACGTACCAGACAATAAACTTGATTAAAGTAGTCATGAATAAGTATTATCTTCACGTACCGACATCGAATACTAAAGACGAAAAAGGACGGTCACAAAGAAGCATTAGACGTTTATTAATGACCCAATTATTTTGGCGTTTAGGCTGCATCAAATTTTGTACAAAAAAAGGAGATGCAGCCTTACGCACATAGGGCTTAACACGAAAAATTGGCAGCATCCTAATGCAACACAGGACCATATGAGACGTTGAAGGGTTGAACTTCGCGGTCCCGTGTTCCAGCAACCTCGCATCCACAGCCTTTAGTGTTAAGTACTTGCCCTACCTGAAGTTTGTCAGGCAGTGATGAAAAAACGCAAGAATAAGATATAAATATTCTGGCATGAAATGGAAGTTACGAGGGAAATTTCTTAGTGCTTTCTCTCCGTTCACAATCAGAAGAAGAAAGTGAAGTCCTATGCAGAAACTTAAAAGGGCAAAGCCGCTGTTCAGAGAGCCTTTGATCAGAAAAAACTAAAAAATTAGTTTTTCAGCCCCATTCCTCAATCTTAGGAACGGGCTATAACTAGCACTATCAGTCTATAGGCATATTATCGGTAGCCAACTACACGGTCAACTCCATACAAGACAAAGTTGAAGTTTTATTCTAGTATTAATACCGTACAATACCGGATACGCATTGAAATAAGTCCAGGTTCGATATCAATCATTTAGGAGACGTTAGTATTACTCCACACTGGAGTATCATTATTTTGCAGCCGCAAAATCAATGTTTATAAATAAGGCAACTCGTTTCATACGTCCTTCGCTAAGTTGGTTTTCGCAGTACAGAAAATCCAGGGAACATTGCCACCCAACAATCATAAATTTTCCCCTCAGAACTACGTTACAACCGAAAAGAAAAACTCTACACTTGAACCTCCTCAGTTTTGGTTCTTTAGCGAGCAGCTCGCCTACGTATCCCAAGAAAGAATGCACTGCACATCTCGAGGCGTGCCAGCAGAGGTAAAAAAAAACATCTATTCTGACATTACAACAAAGGCATACGCATAGCTGGCCCTCAGCGAGCGTAGAGAGCACGCTCCCGACGGCATTCACAAGTGGAGAGGCTCTTCGAAGCGGGAAATTAGGCACTCACCGTATCCTGGGAGCAGGAGCTGAGGAGAGCAACCATGCAGCACATCCACGCTCAAGAATGACGCCATGTAGCCTGTCTTGCAGCGCGCACACCTTCACTCAGCAGTGCATTGAACTTCCCGTGCTTCACACAGCATGAAGAAAAGTAATGCCAGCGAGGCAGTCACTTTGAAATGAGTGGTTGCATCGGAGATGGACTTGTTATTTTCTCAGTGCTACCCGCAATCCTATGCTAATTTAAAATATAATTTTGAGTTCAAAATTGGATAATACGGTTTGGGCGTGGTGGTGTTCACGGTTTTTAAAGCGGCAGTATAACTATTATGAAACAGACACAAAATGCGAGCTAGCGCAATGAATTATATAGTGTAACTCACAAGCAAATGTATAAGAACCTTTACGTTTGTCGTAGGGACTCCTAAGCACTCCTTGTAATTCAGCCAATTTTGCAAATGACGAAATTACAAGGACTTGATGCACACTTCTGGCGGTCAAAATATTCTAAGCCTTTGGGAGCAAACGTAAGTGCCGAAATGCGCATACTGAGCTGACAGAGACAGAATACGAAAAGCACAGCACGATAGCAACTCCTTTCAATTCAAAATAATTCTGAATAAAACCTCAATAACCCAATGATGCACGCTAACTGCCGCCCTGGAGCCATCACTCGCAAACAGCAGCTACTTGAGATGACGAAGATTGGCTCGTGCTTGGAATTCGTCACTGTTGAATTTTCTTCGTGCGCAGGTAATTGCGACCGTTGGAAGTGCCCGTGTTACATGAAATGTCATCCGTCATTAATCAAGAGAAGCGCTTCACCTACGGATGTCGGTCCAAGCTTCAAGGAAGTGCGAGCGATAAAAGGAAATGACAACGCAGTAGCAGCAGCACGGTAGCACCTCACGTACACAAACTCAAATTGTGGGTGCAATGCGAAACGCCAACAGAAACAAAGCGTAGTTTTTCTCACTTCAATTATACGCACACCTTAATTATACATTAACTACCTTCATGAAAACACACGAGCTACAATAATACTGCTACATGGAATAGCAACGCTGGTTGAAAAATGAAGAGCGAAATTATTGAGTAAAAAAATGAACGTTCCGAATAAGCTCAAGCCAATGATAGCCATATTTTAAAAACATCGTTACTGACAATTTGAAAACTCATCAGAAACTAAACTGTTTCCAAGATTACGCTCTAAAATCCTGATCAATATGATTCGAAATGTGAGAAGCATGAGCATAAATTACATTGATCGCTAACTATAAGAGTAATAAAACTCTAGTTTCAGCTTAATTCGACTCAAACTATGAGATTGAAATCAAAACAGACATGCACTCAACTCTTTTAAACATTACAAGAGAGATATATAAAATACAAACACAATTCCTATCAAGTAATCCGACATCAACATGTAACTCGCGCAGAATCAACGATGGCGGATAAAGCGAAACATAACTCTATGGTAAAGAAACAACATCGCGTGATCCTGGTTATACTGGGTGCATTCATGACTTTATCATTTGATGCTGAGGGTACTTCTGGTTGATAATTTGGGAAAGAAAATGCTTTGATCGGTTAATATTTTACTTGCACTGTTATTTTCGTTCGCGTCTCCTCGTAGCTCGCAGATTGACATTGGGACCTTGTATGAATGCATCAATATCATTATAGTCTTTTCGGGACAGCAGGAAGGTAGGCTTATTTGCCAAATGAACTAAGTCTCCCAAACTGAACCGAAGAGAAGGACAAGTTCAAAAATTGGGGATGGTAAGGATATATTATATTGGTTATCTTTTCTTTATTGTTGGAATTCATCAAAAGATGATGAATTTTATAATTAAATTAGACAACCCTTGACCCGTTAGGTCGATTGAAATTAAACTCATGAATTGCTAATAAATAGTCGAGACTACAGAAAACTCGACTCATATAGGCAAACCGTAACCAGAAATATATCCCAAGCAGTTCGGAATCCACAATACAGGATTTAACGAAGAGTTTAAATTTCGAATATCTCAGAGCCGACGGACAAACGTGTGCACGGTTTCAAGCAAGCAAGACGACCAGAG
>VOMN01134954.1:0-54656 GCA_014899125.1 Orchestia grillus | reverse complement strand
TTTCTCTTAATGCAACAAAATGAGTGTTCCCCAGTGTTATAGTACCAGGTGAGAGTGAAGCTCTGGACATGATGAGATGCTACCTCGAGATCTAATTCCATGGACCGAGTTAATTCATGTCTGTAGATATACTGGGCCGCTGACCCATGCACGCACTGAAGGAATTGGGTAGGAAAAAAATCAAGGGCTTAGATTCTCGAGTACGTAATCCTAATTAACGAGACTATAGTATATATAAGTCAGAGAATGTAGTGCGCAAAAGCGATACTGAAAATAGCAGTATTTCACGTGGTATCTACCGTAATTTTGACGGCATGGTATGCTACTTAGGAGATGTTTCTGTAATCTTTAAACGAGTGTACAATAATCGGAGAAAATGATCGTAAGCTGGGAAACAAATTTAACTTGGTGTAAATGATTTTTCGGAAGAGAAATCGAGGTCCTGTAATGATGTGTCCTCAAGCGATGAAAAAGAGTCAGTGCAGTACACCAAGCGTCGTTCGTATAGAAGAGTATTCACGTTATTTTCTGGAGCAAATTAAAAACCTACTTTGAAGTCCAAATCTAGAATTATTTGACTTCTGTAAGTCCATAGAATTCATCGTGAAATTCAACAAGATAATTTTAAAAAATGGATATTAACTGGTGCTCTAAAACAGAAATTCCAAAATTTACTATTCTCACGAACAATTTGAAAATAAATATACGTGATATTGGGATATTAGTAGCTGAGTATTTTTTAAGGAATCTTTACTGGAGAAAATTATGTTTGACAGACCCCTTAAATAAATTTAGCGGAAACAAACTTCCAGATGACAAAACTTTATGAAGCAGCCATGAAAATGCGAAACCGGGCAAATGATATTTGACAGTATTTTTAGTTCACTTTTCATGGTGTTAGCAAAAAGCCTGCCCTGTTATACGGGAAGCAAAAGGAGCCACACACTCGGAAAATTGTTGACACAATTGGGTGCATCAATATTCTTTTGCAAGCTCAGTACTGCGACTACAAGTGACGTGTGAGGGAACGCGTGGCAAACTGATCCTATTTATAATAAGTTTTTCGAGCGTACTCTCCTGAATAAAGGGTTATTTCAGTTTTATAGACTAGTGAATTAGGTCACACTTGCATTTATTAAAGTATTCTTCGCATCCATAACTGAAGCTGCGTTAGCATGAAGAACGTGCAATGATTGGTTTTGTTATTCAGATAGCATTCGGTCCAAGAGTTCAAAATATTTTTTGGATTTATATAAATTTTCTCCTTTTTCAGTCCCTCCGTAGAATTAATGGGCAATGAAGAGTAAGTTAAATTTTCGCATTAAATACCGTTGACTTTTGTCAGATATGTCGTTTACAGATTTGTATTTGAATACTGTCACTTGACTCAAGAAAGTATGTCGTAAAGCAATAAGAGAAACATTTTTGGGTTGGTTTTAAAATCAACGAATGACCCACGCATGTTATTATTAGAATATATCAGCAATTACAAATATAAATATACGAATTCCATGAAAGCATTCACGTTATAAAAAAACAATTTGACACCTTTCTTTAGATTTCGTAATCGAAGAGCCAAACTAATGACACTTTTCACAATCTTTTTCAAAGTGTTGCAGAGAACAAATTTATGCATCAAACTAAAGAAAAAAACGGAAATGGGTCAATAAGTTAGCTTATTAAGAATACGCTTTTAAAGAAAAGATTTAAGTTTTTGTGGGAGATCCTTTACAATATATCGTATTTTCCCTCAGTGTAAGCTGAGAGGTGCGGCTCCCCCCTTCCCCCCTTTATGTCGTCGTATCGCTATCAGCTCTCACTTCCGTGCTGGTGACACTATCTATGCAAATATTTGACGCATTATGTGCGCATTTTGCATGAGTTCATACATAATTAGCAAGATTCCTAGATACTTCTATCACAACAAAACTTTTAATGAGAAATCGAGATGCAAAGAATGCTCTTTTAAGAATAAAAATATTCACGTCTACTGGGCTTGCAAACAGCAGGATTTTGAGTATCTGGGACACAAGCTCATTGAGGTTAATTCTCAGGTTACAATTCATAACGAGTGTGCATATTCGTCACATTTAATTTGATCTGATTATTGTCTTGAAATCCTATCCTTCTTCTGTCAAAGCTAAAGACTTAAATTTGCAGAACTCAGTTTGTAAACTATTATTAATTATATATCCTAACATGGTAATCGTGGTAGCACGAAATCTGAGGAAAATATAGTTCAATGATAGTTTGATTTGATTATTTGGTGAAGTGATTATTTTATAAAGGCTAGATAAAATTTTTGAGCACGCCAAAACAATCTTTATGGCACTGACAACACATCTTGGACGTTCGTCGATGGTGAAAGTAGAAGAACAACTTTTTGTAAGCCTTGCAGACGAGGCAATGCCTAGCTGGCACACGGAGCGGCAACATTTTACTCGGGCGCGCACTTTCTGATACACATCCTCATTTCCTTGTGCTCTCTGGAACATTCTCTTTCTGAATCGAGCTACAGTAAAGAAAATGAACACATGAGAAAAAATTTGGGGGTATAATGATAGATAGACACTGGAAGTAGTGGATGAAGGGGAAGAAAAAATGGTACAAAGAGAGTAACGCCTAAAGAGCGAGGTGGATGAGAAAAGCAGCTGGATGGTAAAATATGAATGACGAAATGAATAATTACGCAGAAAAGAGTTCAGGAGGGAAGATGAATGAGACAAAATGAGGAATATCTTTGATGAAAATGCGCTTGAAAAATACGTTGCTTTAACGAGTTAAAGTGAGATTCAATAAAAATATAAAAAAATTGAACAGCCTAGGCAACCAGATTTTTTTCCTACGGGCTGAAAGCTGAATAGCAGTTTTCTCTCTCTGTACCCTACCTAAGTGGACATTACTATAACCTGTTCCACACCACTCGATTTCGTTTCTTTTACAAAGTTCGGGTTCGTGCCAAAACGCTGAGCGTCGTAGAGCTATGCGCACCGGAGCGAGCAATGCAAAGACTGATTGTCCCTGTGTTTTTTTCATGTACGAAGTACAAATAAACGCCCTCATTGCTGCACTGCGGAACAACTCCTGCGCACACTGTAACTTTCGACATCCTGTTCAACTTGTCCGTTGGGTTAGGGAAGACTGCAGTAACGTCTAAAATAAAGGAATACAATTTGAAAATTTGAAATCTAAAGAAACAAGTCAGTATTTTTATAATATCCTCTGAATATATATTTATAGATAGTGAACTTTGTCACAATTTTTCAGATGAGTTGAAACATATCTTTAGGCATCCAAAATTAAGGAATAAATAGATTCTTCTTAGAAAAAAATGAATGAACGAACACAGTACAAAATAATTTGTAAACATCTCTTGCTTAGACCCATATACTTGATCAGGCCAGCACATTTTCGGGCGCAAGGTTGCAGCACATTTTATCATTGAACCACTGCGGTTTTTGCCCATTTATCTTGCAATGCCGTCTATGAATCTTCCACATTAGCTGGGTTACAAGCTGTGACATTCTCCCCTAATGTTTTACATGAGATTTTTAGGGGATTCAGATCGGTTCTTTGAAGCAACCAGCGCGTGCGCTCAAATCTTTAATTTTTTAGATAATCCATAACGAAATTTGACTCACGGCAAGGAGCGTTGTCTTGCATAAACACTGGAATCACAACCCTAGAATTTTTGTAACAATAGCAAGATAAATTATTCAAGCAGACTTTCATTAATTGCTTCATTAATTCTTGAATTTAAACGTATAAAAGTACACTACCTAATCCTGAAATCATACCAAAGACCTTAACGTTTATCTTATCGATATGGACTGTTTTCTTGACACAGACTGAAAACTTTCGCCGATCTTTCTTACAAACTGCTTTCACTGTCTATTAGATGCGTTCAATTTCAATTCATCCCTGAAAAATACTTTGCACCAATTTTCATCAGACCAATCGTCACGCTTGATCGCGGAAGCTTATCTTACTATCTTGGTTTTTTACCTCATCAGCGGCTTTACCGAAAGCTTCTAGCATAAAGGCGTATTTCACGTAAACATCTCGACACAGTTTGTCGAGAAACAGGTACATCATCTTAAATTTACGCGTAAATGTGTCCTTGTGAGCAAAAATGACGTATGGAAAGACTTCTCTCTTTCTGAAGTTTTTCTTGGTCTGCCCTGCTTTTTCCCGTCGCAAGTCTACTAGTGTGGGTGTAAACTTACAATATTCGGTGCACAACACTGTCGGCAGCTCAGATATTTGTTCAGCAGCGTTATTTTAACTTAGAAACTTTACAATTTCAGGCTTAACAGCTTTATTCCTTCTAGAATGTTTTGCCAACTTGATGAATGCTGCCTTGATGATGAACAACTCTTATTTTTATTATCTTACCCTTCGCGTGTCAAGAACATGAATCATTGGTGAGTACCACAATTATTTTCATCAATGTTCTTTAAATTTAGTCACTTGAGCATCAGCAAATTGTTCATTGTTTATGCATTGTTTCAATTAATCCGAAAAGTAAAGACAATGGTATCATATCTCTACCTACGCTCAAAGGAAATACAGAAAAATTGACCTGATATTTCTCAAGGTTTCGAACTTTTAAATATTGTTTCCTAATTTTGGATGTTACTTTAGAAAAAATGAACAATACAATCTGTTACGTGGCTTCAATGAAAATCGAGGAAAAAATCATTTTACATGATGAATGGCATAGTTTTCATAACTGATTGACTGCGGACAAATGCGGTAACTTGAATATTTATGTTAAAATTTACCACTCGCACATAAGAATGAGATCTTGAATTGATGGTGAAGGTTCAACTCTGTAATTTTTTATATGTTTTTTTTTTATAAAGTATTCCAGTTTTTATAACTCTTCCCTATATAAGGGGCTTCTTAAAATATTTTATGCGAAGCTTTCATAAAGTAAACAAATAATTTAATACTCCATGCCTGTATTCACGAAGTGCCTTAATAGAATTTATATGTATCTGACAGAACTACTTCCGTTTTAACTTCATTACCAATTTTTTCCCGTTTCATGTACAATAAATTTCGGTTTAAAATTTTTCTATCTAATTTACATTTATTTGAGTACATTCCGTTCGTTATCATTCGAAGAAAAAACCTAAATTGCTTTCGAGGACTTGGCCCTTGCCCCGAACTCGCTCGTGCTGCTCTCACTCCTGGTCTAATCCCTCCAGTGGCGGGGCTCCGTCGCGCAAGTGGTAGAGTGCTTGCCTCTTTGTCAGGAGGTCCCGGGTTCGATATTCTAATCGGAGTGCTCACTCCAGAAAGGAAGACTAAAAACTGTATTTCTAAAAATGGAGACACAACAGCGCTGTCCAGCAACGAGTGCCCGAACTACCAATGCCTCCTATATCTACAGAAAATATAGGAGGCATTGGAACTACGCACACACTATCAAGGTTCCAAGGTGGGATCCTGGACCTGAAGTGTTGAGATTCGAATGATCTATCGAAGAGAAGTAGAAAAATTCAGGCCTTTGAGAGGGCTGTCCTTAGAGCTGTGAGGCAGATGAATAGCAGCCAGAAGACCAGACGCCGCGTTTGATCGTGAAATTGACATATCGGCTCAAAATAATGATGCCCGTTCCTGAGCTGAAATCTAATGGGGAAACTTTATGTGACGAAGTCCAGATACTTAAATTTTTAAAGCTTAGAGTGAAAATAAGAGCAGGATTTCACAAAATCATAATGCATTTTAAAATACTCACAATAGGTCAACAAAAGTTTGAGGCGTCAGTACTGGGGAGCTCGACGTCCTCTACTTAACAGTTTAAGTATCGGACGGCTACAGAATAGAACGTTGGCACTGAGACCCTTATCGCTAATTTTCATTTGTTTTTCAGCTCGCTTCGTTAAGAGGGAGGACCACCGTGTCACATCCGCTAGAGATTCGACGCTGAGTCTTCAACTGTGGAAAATGTATCTGCAAAAGCCTTTGCTCCAATGCCATTTTCCAACTTTCCCGGATACGGTCCCGTCACGTGAAGTCTGAGCTTTACACTTCCTGCCACCCACTCACTGATCAGGTCCGAGCATTTGAAAGCTGGAACCTTCGTTGACATTTCAGGCTTGCTTCAAACAGTGAAGACGGACTCAGTGATGGTGGACAACTGCATGTGTGATAACACTAAAGGATTCAATTCCAAACTTGAGTAATCCATAAAAGAATAACACACTTTTAATTAACTGAGAGGCCGTTCAAGAGCCAGTTATACCCAATATTTATGTAGTATAAGCAAGGTTGAAGCGCTCTCATTTTGGTAGTAAGACAGCTATAAATTTTTTCATCAGTGGAGGTATACGAAAAGGTTAGAATTCCTAAGAAGGCGAAGCCAATTCTGGACTGACTAAAGAGAGCCACCAGAAAAGGACACAGTATACTCATTTTCCTACATTGCTTTTTAACTTTCACAAAACACAAGCAAAAATTTTCCTGCATCTATGCTTTTCGCTTGGATGTGAAGCACACAAATTACTAAGCAACACTAACTTTGGAACGATGGATGAACTACGACCTCTGGAAAAGGTCGAGTCTGGACTGTGTTTCAGCAATTTCCTCAACTCCGCCTTGTGAGCAGGCGCGTGAGCGTGCGGAGATCAAAGAGGGAGGTGCAGCGTGACACAAGAGCTCGTTTCCTTCTTTTCTCTACCGCAGTGCACACTCGTGTGCAAAATTTCACATAAGAAAGATTTTACACAGTTGTGCAACTATGAAGAGGTAAAACTGAGTTGTAATCAAATAAAATTTATCATCTTGGTTGCGCAGAGCGTATGTCAAAACACGGAAATGGTTCAACTGACATAAAAAATAAAAAGTATTTTTTAACTGTGAATTTCGTTTTCACTGATTTCATCCCTTTACACTCCTTACTTCAACAAGCTTCCTCAGAAGTATACTCACCAGTCATACTTAGGAGGGAGATACGCGTTGCTGATGGATCAATTTTAGAATTGAAACTTCCACATCCTCCATCTTCCGACACGTCGAGCTCCATGAAAGCTGCCAGGGATGTTGGTGATATTTTTTGGGTAATTTTATTTCGAGTAAACTGTACTCAGGTAGACTTTGCAATGCAAAATAAATTGCCTACTATCTGTTAGAATTCTATGTTATACTTAATTATGCATGCTTTGAAACAATTATGAGCTGGTCCAATTCATTCCTATCCTTTCAATAGGAGAGTTTTGAATGAAGTTTGTAGCTTTAACGGAAGGATTCAATGACAAACAGTGTACGTTAACCATTCTGAAAATGTGCTGTCGGTATATATTAGGGCTGCATGTACCTGTCCTGTTCATGTTCTGTCCTCCAGAAGCACCGCTGGTATATACTGTCTATCTTCACGCAAGGAGATATCGCTGGTATATACTGTGTTTCATATCGTAGTGAGGTACCACTGGTGTATACTGTCTTTCATATCGCACTAAGGTACCACTGGTATATACTGTCTTTCTTCACGCAATGAAATATCGCTGGTATATACTGTCTTTCATTTCGTAACGATGTACCGCTGGTATATACTGTCTTTCATATCGCAATAAGGTACCGCTGGAATATACTGTCTTTCATCTCGCAATGAGGTACCGCTAGTATATACTGTCTTTCGTCTCGCAATGAGATACCGCTGGTATATACTGTCTTTCATCTTGCACTCTCAGACAAAAGACATTCTGCCTGGTTGAGTTGACCTCATTCCATGTGGACCACTTGATGATTTCCTTATCTGTTCTTTTGTACCTTGATGGGCAGTCCAAACATAAGCAAAAAATTGGGGATCGATCATGAAAAACATTAAAAACTAAAATAGCATTATAATTAGATTTGCTAACAAGCAACACTATTGACCACAAGCGAGGATAAAAAATTGCATATCAAACATGTAATTCCTTTACAACTAGATGGCCATATTGTAGTGAGATTCGTTCACTTTACTGAACGATATTCCATTAATGATGCTCTGATGCTGAATGCCTAGGCCAGCTTCACCTCCAGGTCTCCTGGTCCTTCTAAAGACACAAACATTGCCCCGTTACCTTAACAGCTGCAGCTCACAGAGTTGCAGCTGTTACTTTGCTGCTCTGTTGCTGCGCGCTTCAAAACCTGTTAGCACTAGAAGGACGAGTTGATTAATATTTCGAAATTCAAATTTCGTAACCAGCTTCAATGAAGTTGATTCTAAATGGCTGAGAATATATTATTTCCATTCTAATTAATTTATCCAGCAAGAACACATGAATCATTCGACAACAAAACAATCTTTTGATAGCGTTTTGTGTCATTTGGGCTGGTGGGTCAATATATCAACTACATTTTGGGCTAAAGAGCTCCTTCTTCAACTTTCGATGAGTGAGAAGATGCCCTCGAATATCATCACAACTTCACAGTTGAGGATCGTGTTAGCTTGACGATATCAAAGACAGTAAGGGCTTACGATACTTCAAAAGAGCCGTAAGGTTAAAACCTGTTATACGATTGGAATAGAAATGAGTGCTTGTAAAAATCGAAGCATTTTTTAGATTACTTCAACCTGCTAAAGTTGACGTGTCAAAATGTAGAAGTTTGTGTTACAAAACATGTGCTTCCGGAATTAAGGAAAACTTTGACCCAACATATGACCGCCTTAAAATCGGTACCAGCACTCAACTGGAGTTTTTACAGCTCGTTGTATGTAGTACGTCAGTCTGATGCGCTATCGTCCATGGGAGTAAAATAGAATAGTTTATTCCTCTGATAATTGGATTTTTGGTAACCACGAGAATCTATTGTTCAGCTGGGATACAAGTTAAAATTTCTGAGAACGTTTCAATTCGGGACAACATTTTTTATCAATCAGAGACCTGTTGTTTTTTATGATTCACAAAGACTAAGTGTAAAAATCTGTCGATCGAAGCTGATCATTCAATTTTTCAAATTTCATGTTAACGAAACACGCACATCGAAAGCTTCTCACAGTCCAACTTTTTCTTAAATATTAAAAATTGAACTGAACTTATGTATTCAAAATGATTTGCTTAATGGAAAAAGTTAGCACTTCACTTGGCTACACGTTTCAGCCCACACTTACGAAGTTTTTGCCCTCTCTTGTGTTGCACAAAGGGCGTGTCTAAAGCTCTTGCCTGACGGAAGAGATTGAGCAGAAACGCCAGCTGCTCATTGTTGTTTTTACAAGACAAAGATCCACCTCATACCGCGTGAAAGAGCTGTCGAAATGCGCTAATTGTTTCCATATTCAATGCCATTTCCTGAAACTGTCCGTTTCCCCGGGCAGCAAAAATGACCTGCTCAATTTGTCCTATGGCGAGCTGATCCATTGTGCTCTACATTCTGGTAGCCCTGGAGAGTTGAAGGTCGAACCCTGAAGTACCTGTCGTGGTGAGCTGGGCAGAATTTCAGCGGCGCACTTTTCGTGGGCAGAAGTCAAGGAGAAAAAAAACACATTTTCTACCAAATGACCGGACTTTGAAATGATTTCGATGAATAAGAGTGTTTTTACACGCGGTATTGACTACGTAAGTAGATATTAAAGTTCAGACTTATTTCTTAGAATAAGGAACGGTCAGGATTCATCTTTTAATATATATTATTGGAAACATCCAGTGTTTTTGTCATTTATATACCCAAGCTTTCTCACGCTTAATTAAACCTCGAAGGTTTTCAAGGGAACAAACAACGAAAATTTTGAACACATGACTTGCTCATCCGTGAATATTATGACCAATAAAGATGCATGAAACATGGAGGAGAAAATTAACTGAGAGCAGGATGACAATGTGTTATAAAAATGCTCAATTAAATTGGAAGAATAAATTCAATTCGTTTCAGTTTTATTTCTCTTTGCCGACGTTGTCTTTGTAGGCCACCTGCCGAAATTTTTTCCTGTTTGATCCCTTGAAAACGTACGCTGCTTAATTAAGTGTGAGAAAATTTGTCCAAATAAGTTTCAATAAAATAATCGATATTGGCAATAATATGCCTTACTAAAGTTTATACTGCTTTTCGATTTCTACCTAGGCGCTCATTGCGTTAGCAAGGCAAACATGGAATCGAAGTACATATAATTAACATGAATGTTCCTGGTTGTAAGTCGCACATGAAGCTTTTGATTTACTCTATAAGGATCTAATATTCTTCCAAGTCCCTCATTGGAAACTCAAGTGTTCACATGACCTTTACAGGACCGCAAAGATTCGAGAACCCCAACATGGAAGCTCGTAAGTCACACGCTAGCCTCTGGGTGGAGTTCAGAGCCCTTAACAAGAGAGGGCAGGCCTCTGGGATGTAGCTATGATACAGACACGTGTTCGAGGGTGCCCAGAAATTACCTGTCTCAAACGAGCACTTCAGCGTTCGGGCAGACTTGAAGAGAGCTACGGATTGGCGCTGCTGTAGCACGGAGGGCACATATCTGCGAGGGAATATGAATCGTCATTGACATCTACGCGTGCAATTCAATGAACGTGTGAACATGTTTATCACGTACTGATTTCTTGGATAACACGTCGTGCTATTTGAAATCGTACTTTCTAATAATGATATTGATAAAAGTTATACACATTATGAATATAATTTTAATAATGTCCATGATGCTAAAATAACAATCCTCGTTTGTATCGGTACGTAAAAAGTAAAGGGCAATTTGAGGACAAGTCGTTTTCAGTTCATTGCGCACCCGAATAATTTATTATTTAATTTTTTATTTCAGTTAACCAATTCAAATTAAAATGTTAATCCGAGAAAAGAAATGACACGCAGTTATAGTTGATTTAACTGCAACTATGAAGGTTTTAGGAGTTGTGAGTAGGTCGTGCTACCTTACACATTTCCTCTGGGTCTCAAGGTTAATGCTGTTCATTGTTGTTCTAAAAACGAATGTCAGGCCCTACTTGGATAAATTATCCAACGGAAGACTATACGTCTTGCAAAAAGACTAAGAACTTTCTCAAGAATCCAAAGTAACCCAAGATTGGTTACCAGGTTATCAGAGAATTTTTACGAACTTGTGACCCCTAATTTGTGGCCCCAAATTCGTCAGATTTGAAGCTTAAGAACTTTTATGTGGGAAGCGTTGTTGAAAGGGAAACTTATATCCTTAGAGTACCATAGCTTCACCGAGGGGAACCATTTTCCAGGTGATGTAGGAAATGAAAAAGGACTATTTAATTTCGGGTTGTCAACGATTTTGAACCCGCAATGAAGAAGTCACTGAAACCAAAGGTAGCTTTATAGAATAATTCGATGAAAAATTGTCATCAAGGGTATACGAACAAATTTGATTTGAATATATGCACTTTTTCTAAAATATAATTGTTTTTTGTCCTACAACAAATGTCCTCCACAACTCACAACCTCTCCATAACATTAACGCTCAAACCTGATCAATAAGTGTGAAGGAATTGATACAATAGCTAGAGCACTAAATTCATAGAGGACTTTGTATCATGCGACGTCACATCTTCACAGCGCGATGGGTGTCTGTGAGACTCACGATAATGTCTCACTCATCAAAATAAGTTGCTTGATCTTGGTCTCGAAATTAGCTCAGTAGGGAGGGGAGAGATCGATGTGATTTTTACAAAGGTCGACTTACCACAGGAATATTAATGGAGTGTCAAATCTACGATTATACTCGTGAAAATTGAAATGGAAAAATAAGCAACCGACGTTCTGTAACGCATTCAACTTTTGATGACGTTAGACGACCTCTGATTTCAACATGGCAAAATCGTAACGTTAAAAGCCCTCTGGTTGTGTGTATAACTGCTTGCAATGTTATCTTGTTATCGATTACGCAATTCGGCGCTGCCTGGCTACGATGGTGTTATCTACTGGTGCCAGGTGAAGATAATGGCATCCACTGGCACATGGCAAAGATAATAATGGCATCCACTGGCACGTAGCGAAGATAATAATGGGATCCACTGGCACCGGGCGAAGATAATGCCATCTACTGACGCCTGGTCAAGAAAAGCGCACCCACAAAACGCCTGGCTGAGAAAATGAAATACACCGACATTTGTCAAGACAGTGGTTACCACTGACGCCTTGCCGACTTACAGGGTCAGCTCAAGCTAGACTTTGAGGCAGACAGCGTCAGTGCAAGTCAGCCTTAGACCGTGACTGCTCCAGTGGAGGCACCAGCCAGCGCTCGCTCCGGCCTTCATTGAGCCACAATGGCGAGCTAAATGTGCGAGGTGGATGTAGGTACAATCGGCCTTCTGTTAAGGAGCTTCATTACCTCTCGTCCAATTTGACATTAAGAGCATGCGCTCGCTGGAGCCAGCTTCTTTCTTTGATCTCTCGCGGGAGATTGAATCAATGGATAAAAACTTGGAGAGTCAGCGCTTTCTGGCGCGGTAGAAGTCCCCTCATGGGAGATTGAATATCTTCTTCTAGTTCGGTGTTTTTGATAAACTATTCCGTCGTCGAGTTGGGTAAAGAATTTGCTATCCGTTCCATGATCCCTTTCTTAAGCCATGGAAGAAAGAGGCCGATGTTAGGGACAACAAACACACTTCAAACCGTGCGCATCAGACTTAGGAGCAGGCATTGCTGTTGGTTTTCATGATGGTCTTTGACTGTAGTTGGTGTGGTGGATACACGTGAGAGCGCTAAGAAAGAGCGCTAAGAGAGAGTGCTATGGAAGAGAGGACTGTATGAGAAAGAGAGCTGCAAGAAAGAAGCTGTATAAGAGACAGCACTATAAGAGAGAGCGCTGTAGGGGAAAGTTCTGTAAGGGAGCGCACTGTTAGGAAAAAAGCTGTAAGACAGTGTGATTTAAGAAAGAGCCCTGTAAGAGAGAACACAGTAGGAGGGGACAAATGGGATTAATGGAAGATTAATAGAGTGTTGTAAGAGAGAGCGGTGCAAGAGAGAGCACTGTTCGAGAGAGCGCTATAAAAGAGATCGCTTTAAGAGAGATCACTATAAGAAAGAGAAAGCAAGAGAGAGAGAACTGAAAGAGAGAGCACTCTAAGAAAGAGCACAGTAAAAGAGA
Source organism: Orchestia grillus (assembly GCA_014899125.1). NCBI lineage: Eukaryota > Metazoa > Arthropoda > Malacostraca > Amphipoda > Talitridae > Orchestia > Orchestia grillus. Next base: position 41,623 of record VOMN01134954.1, on the reverse strand, counting down.
GCGCTCTAAAAAAATCTCTATAAGAAAGAGAAAGAAAGCTGAAAGAGAGAGCATTATAAGAGAGAGAGCGGGGGGAGAGCATTGTAAGTGAGAGCGGTAAGAGTTCTTAGAGAGAACGTTGAGAGAATGAGATATAGAGGGAGAGAGCGCGAATCCAATTACAAGAGCGTTGTAATAAGGATATAATCTGTAGTACCTGTAGTACCTGTAGTACCTGTAGTACCTAGTACCTGTAGAATGGCACCTGGTAGTTTGAGATTAGTGGCGCACATGATGTATACATGTATCGAAATCCATGGGCTTCATCAACTATTCTGCGCGATTGACGACAGAGGACTAATGAGTTGATGTTCTTGGCTGTTGCAGTTGGGCGGACACAGATCCATTTTAGTGTATTTGTCTTGTGACGCACTAGAGATCCTACAAGACTTATGGAAAAAACTATAGCTATCATTATACACCTCCTCATATTAGGGTGTAATTTCAAAAGTATTCTTTGGAGAGCATTGCGTGCGTGCTTCAGTTATTATTGAATTACGACTGACATAATTCAGGCATCACGGAATCGACCCACAGGACGCAACTATGCTAGAACAGCCATTTTTTTGCGTAGAATTGTCAAATTTTCAATAGAATTACAATTTAAATTTAGTTCCCACAGCAGAACGTGCAAGATATCTATAGTAATCGTATTCTACTGAATCAATTGCAGTGATAATGTAAATATATATATCTTTTATCTCTCTTTGTCTACAAATGATGGAGAAAATATTTGAAATACTTACCTAAGACCTCAAGCACACTGGTGTCGCCTCAGCCCACAAGCACCTTGAGCCATAGCGCTCATTCAGGAGTTTTGTGGTGCAGCAACAATAAATAACATCTGTTCATTAATCTTCTTCCGTTTATCTCATTCTGCTGTTGATGTTCTTGTCCCCGCCCTTATCTTTTGTGTAGATTCTGTCCTCCTGAGCACTGCCTTTGTTTTAGCTGAAGTACAGCGGTTGTAAGCCACCAACATAGGCGTCTTGTCAGAGCCTTGTTCTTTGATTTGTTGCCAGATCCTTGCTTTTAATTTCCGCAATAACTTTTTTAAAACAATAAAATTGCATTTTTACGATCTCGTGGCAGGTGGGGGGCTTTAATTAAAAAAAATAGCTGAAGTTGTGATGATAATATTCTCATCAGGCTTTGTGAGTGGAGATACAGCGTCTAGCTGAGTGACAAACTCGCTTGCCTGATGAGTTTGAAGGATTATGTCTGCTGAACGATTTGCTCAGTAAGCTAAGTGGACGAGAATGACTCGTGCACTTTTGCGTGTTACAGTGTTGGAAAATAGAAGGTTCTTGAAGGATATAATTTAGAGCTTGGTGTTACTTTTGCAGTTGAGCTCACTAAGATGATTTAAAATGTTGATGTGAATGTTTATTTAAGATGCGAATAAGCTTTCACTTAAATTTGTAAGCAGCTTGAAGTGCGAGAACAAGAAGCTGCTACATCCATACCGCCCTAAAATCATTGGGCAGCCATTTCGTTGCGTTGAAATATATTCTGGCTCCATCAACATCATCCCATAGGAATAACAGAATCTATATACCTGTACTGGTACATATTTTAACACCTTTCCATTGCCTTTTTTGAGGCATATTTTCCCACTATTCAAGGCAGGATAGCAACCATTTTCTCAAGTATTGTTCTGCATCTGCCCAGCAATGTCCCAGTGCTGGATCACTGCTGGCACAATGATAGACTGGGATTTTACTTTCCATGTGTAAATTAGATGAAACTGACTTCGTGTGTTTTGACTCACGGTAATTGTTGTTGGATGCAAGCGATGAATTTTATTTCATGTCACTTCTACAGTAGGAGACGTTCTCCTGGAAAGTGATTTCACACGTCAGGCGTCAAAATAAAGAGCAAGGAAGTTAAGCCGATGCAACGCAAACTTGTTCAGGCGCATAATTACATTCTAACATCGTATTTTCAGTCTAAGCTTTTGAATATCTTTGTTCACCGGATGAAATTTACTGTTGCGGAGCGTTCGTGTGTTTGCTTTGCCACTGAAACACGTGATTTTCTGTTGTATGAGAGGGTGACGGTCGTCTCAGACAGTCGTATCGTGACGCTGGGGATGCCTCACAAGTTTGATATGATGCCTCACAAGTGATGCTGGGGATGCCTCACAAGTTTGATATGATGCCTCACAAGTGAGGCTGGGGATGCCTCACAAGTTTGATATGATGCCTCACAAGTGACGCTGGGGATGCCTCACAAGTTTGATATGATGCCTCACAAGTGAGGCTGGGGATGCTTCACAAGTGGGGCTGGGGATGCCTCACAAGTTTCATGCATCAAAGAACGGCCCATGAAAAGCTGTTCTAAGAATTCGTTTAATTTTTATACAGATTTAACCATGAGCTCACGTGGGTTATTATGCCCAATTACACCTCTACAGTAGTCAAAATCGTAATATGTAACTTATAAGCTATATGTAACCTATATATGTAACCTATAAGTTATATGTAACCTATAAGTTATATGTAACCTATATATGTAACCTATATATGTAACCTATAAGTTTATATGTAACCTATATAAAAATTAAGCCTATAGTATTTCCAGTAATTAAAAGAAAAGTCTGTATTTCACTGCTGTCCATGCCATATTTGATGTGCTGTGCACTATTCTTGGCTTCACTATTCTCCGACACATTTACCTCAAAAAGAGACGAGAAATGACAGTCTTTTAGCTCCTTATGTGAGAGTAATAATACGCCAAGGTGACAGCGCCTTTTTCTGAACGAATAATTAAAAAGACATAATTAGAACACGTCACTATGAACTTAAATTTTAAGAATTGAAGATACATGCACCAGCTACCTGATATTTAACTTTCGTGAAGCGTAACTTGAGGACTAACAACTTCCAGAACAAAAACTCGAGCAGATATTTATTCGATTAGCAAAAATTTGACGGGTGCCAGACCTAGTTTTTAAGAGAACACACGGAGCTGGTAAAATGCACGCGAACTGACGAGGCTAACACGATTTTCACGTGCTTTTTTTGTGGGATATTCTTTTGCGGACGATGGCGAGGAGAGGGATGTGAGATGTGGGATTTGATGTGGGATGTGGGATTTGATGAACAGTTTGCTGCTGGCTGATGGGCAACAACATTCACTGGAGCGACGGTGGGGCAAAGGGAAAACTGAGATGGCCTGTAACATTTGAATGCTCATGCGTATTTTTCAGTTTACAATTTGTAAATTGACGATTTGCGAGCTGACAATTTATAAGTCGACAATTTACCAAATGTCTATTTTTAAATTGACGAGTGAATTTGTAAATTGACGGGGGAAGAATTGGGATTGCCAGTAACCTTCTCCATTGAAGTACATGAAAAATTATATGAATAAAACACAAACGAATATTAGCAGTTTTCATTGTTTTGAACAGCTTTTAACTTTTTCTCCGGCAGTTTTTCTGACGAAAATGTGCTGTATTCGGGTGAATTTTTGCCGGCTTTCGTTGGCTAGGAAGTACTCCGCAAAATTATGAAATAATGGTCAGTTGGTATAATGGTCAGTTGGTATAATGGTCAGTTGGTATAATGGTCGGTTGGTATAATGGTCAGTTGGTATAATGGTCTGTCGGTATAATGGTCAGTTGGTATAATGATCAGTTGGTATAATGGCCAGTTAGTATAATGGTCAGTTGGTATGTTGGTTAGTTGGTATGATGGTTAGTTGGTATAATGGTTAGTTGGTATAATGGTCAGTTGGTATAAGGGTCAGTTAGTATAATGTTCAGTTGGTATAATGGTCAGTTAGTATAATGGTCAGTTGGTATAATGGTCAGTTGGTGTAATGGTCAGTTGGTATAATATTCAGTTGGTTCAATGGTTAGTTTGTACAATGATCATTTGAGATGATGGCCACTGTGGTATAATGCACATTGTGGTACAGTGGTCAGTTGGTAGAATACTCACTGTGGTACGATGGTCACTTAATATAATGGTCACTGTGGTACAATGGTCACTGTGGTACAATGGTCACTGTGGTACAATGGTCACTGTGGTACAATGGTCATTATGGTGCAAAGGTCAGTCACAGTAGTGTACCGAGACGATCGCTTTCATAAAGGTCTTTCTGCAGATGAAGGAGGTAAATTAAGAATTTCCATTTGGAAAGATACTATCAAGCAGAACAAAATTTAAACGAGCGATTGCTTTCAGTTCGCCGGTAATTGCGCTTTTTATAAATGATATTCACTCGAACAATTGGTACTCCAGTGAGAACGGATGTGGTGTTGGCTACATAAATTGTAAAATATCTATGCAATGGTTAAGGCGATAATAAGTAATAGCACTTCAGGTCGTGTGATGTTGTAAAATTGTCTTAGAAAACATGTACTTGAATGATGATCAAATGGAATTAAAAAAATATTTTTGACTACGACAATATGAGTACGGCTGTTTTTGTGTTCTTAAATAGGTTTCATTTTCACTCACGTACAGCTGCTTAAGTTGAAAAAGAAGAAAAGAGACCACATATTTCCTGCTCAGGAATGAACAATATTGAAAGGTATTTCACCAGCAGAGCTTGAGCAAATGCCAAGCTCATTTTTACTGGTAGTCCATGAAAAATAAATAAATAAATACATACATACATTGTGTGCCATGAACTGTGCCCCGCCTGATTTGGCCTTGACTATTTAGAAGGCGGTAAGAAAGTATTTCGTATCAGGCATTAATCCCGCAGCTAGAGCATTTGCAATTTATTTACCTTAAAATTGCATTGTTTTTGTATCGACGTTGGAATATTTTAAACTTGCTCCAAACATTTTAGCAGCCTCTCAAACATGAGAAATATCATGCTCAGACAAACTTTTTTTGACCTTCAATAGGGCACGAATGATGGAAATTCTAAATTAGTAACGGTGCAGTTACATCTTGCTGCTGTTCCTAGAGCCAAAAACACACACACATATTCACCACTCTCAGAGAATTTCATCAGTCAAACATAAACTGAATTCGTTAAAGAAAGCTTCAAGCAATGTCCAGATAAAGCCTTTTGATCTTCAGCCATGGAATCTACTCCATTCCGAGGCAAGTAAGTTATAGTGCACAAAATTATAAAATTTTTTACTGGTTATTAGATGCCTTCTCTCGATTTGGATTCGTGGTAAACTTGACTAACGTTACGGTATTTGTTGAAGTAGACATAAATTTTAAAGTTCTCAATAACTTTAGACTAAAATGAATTCCTATTGCAAATTATCATATTTCATCCTCAAAAATCCTGAAAGCTCGCCTGATACCTCCCCCGTTTGCCTATGTTCAGGCGAGCTATTATTTCATCGTAAAAAGTTAATTTTGCTTGCAATGGCCGTGAAAATTTCTCGGGCATCCAAGTGACCTTCCTCTGCCAGGTCTCCTGAAGGCGGTCCCAAGGCGTGGGCACGGCGCCGTCGCCAGGTATATATGACTGGACCTCCAGAGCCCTCGATATCATTCGTCGAGTAAGCGCTCAACGTGAATCATTTATCCAGGCACTCTCTACAAGTGTTCATAATAAACATGAAGCTGTTGGTGAGTGAATTCAATAACGCCCCAATCGACTTATTTTTTTGTGTCTTATAAAAATATATTTATACATCGAAATGCATGATCCAAGTGAAACTTTAACTATAAACATATGTAAGCACCAAGAAACTTAATTATCGATACTTTTTGATAATATCCGTAATAAAAGAAACTTCCAGAAATATAACGACTATTGGCAAAATAACCGCTTCCAAAGCGTATTCTCACACTCTTTCTCATATCGCAGGCGAAAAAGCTTGACGTATCTTTTAAGGATACAATATTTTAAAAACATTTAGCAGCAATCTACATTGTAAATGCAGGCATCCAAAGGAACTCTAGTTTTTAAATAAGGTGCGGTGTAAGTCTGACCGGTTTTTGCCACTTGCACGCTTCAGAATAACTTCAAATTGTGAATCCAACATCCAAAGGTTACTGAGGCGAGTGATTCTGGAAGTACAATGATAGGACAAAACTAGATCTAGATGAATAATTCAAATGGAGCGGCTTTGTTGCTTCAGCGCGGATAGACTAATTTCTAGAAAGCTGCACAATTTCGTTTTGTTCCATACTGACGAGTTCATGAAATGGTAATGAAGGACTATATGAGCTGCACTTTGATTAAGAAACTCAGCACCCGACAAGTTTTCAAAAAGACATTTTCCTTCAGAAGAGGCCATACGCGATTGAAACCCTTAGTTGTGATTCGTGTCGGAGGAACATTGACTTATAAATATGTTACTGGCTTTCGTACGCTTCGTCTCACAAAGTACAATGGACGTAATCCACAGTACTGGGTTGTGAAGCGGTGATGTGGTCCATTTGAAGTTACTGAAATGAATATTTACTCAAATCTATTTACCGGAAAACATTCACTCAACTGATACATTCACTCAACCGCCACATCGACGAGAATTGGCGGTTTTCTATGTCATCGACATCTCAGACTGGCTAACGTAGCTCTAGCTACTCACTGGAATTTAGCAAAAGGCTGGTACAGGTTTTTAGTTCCGTACTTAGGCGGCCTTGAGTCTCCTTTCGCCATAAAATCCCGTACTTCGGTCGTGTGGGAGGCCTGTGTGTGTCGTGGATTGAATTTTTTTTATAATCGCACACTATGTGATTTGTACAGATGAGATTGTTTCCGAAGTTAAGAAGAAAAAGTGGCGACGGTCGTGACCACGGAGTACTTCCCTTGGGAAAGGAAGTTTAAAACCACACATTCCTCACATCCCCCACCGCACCAGTAGTTGTAAGGCATTTAAAACCCAACGGTAAAACGTGTTGGAATAATAAAGGTTCTTTGTCTTTGTCTAACAAATTTTAGCGAAACTCTCTAATTTGCTAAAGTCCAGATCAATCGATTTTCCAAGGAGTAAAGTCATCTCTTCTGACATCATGATATTTAAAAGCAATCCTGATCGAGCGACTGAATCATTTCCTAGCGCGAGACCGTCCACTTTACCTTGGCATGGTTGTTTATCCAGTAAATCTAGAGCACTTTTTGTCGCTCGTCTTGCGGCACGCTGGCAGGATGCTGCAAAATGATCCTCTCTCGCCCTCAAAAATTTTGGGTCCGAAATCTCCCGACAAGGCAATAAAATTTGTTCAATCGCTTGTTCAAAGAGTTTGTAATGCACGTTTTTTTTTGCGTTTGGAAGGTAAGTGCGAGTGGAGTGTGACAAAAAACTTGTCGATATGCTGTCTATTAGGGAGAACCCATTGACAAAAAATTCAGTCCAGCCTCTACTTCTATGTGAAAATTTCTTTAAATAATAGTGAATACAGTCGTCCCCAGCACTGCGATAGATCGATTCCGAGCAAGGAACCGCTCTACAGTAGCTTAGAGCGGTATAAACTAGGCCGAGCATCAAATAGCAGGAAGATAATTCTCTCATATATAAGAATAAAGGAGAGCGTGTTAAGAACTTCATAAAAAAATAGAGGTGTTGTTTGTCAAATCCGATCTAGTGCTCTACGCTGGAGGACGACTGTATTTGGCTTCACAGCGACATAGGGAGTGCAGCAGGGACGTGCTGACCGAGTGATCTATGCACTCACCTTGATAAAAGAGCTATTCTTCGTGCCGGCTGAAGGATCTGTCCTGTGTGTTTCAAACAGCGCAGGCGAGTAGGTCTTACGCTACGACGTTTAGGTAGAAAAGCTTCGGGAGTTATAAAATAGAGAAGCCTCTCCTTCTATTAGGGAACACTAATCTTTTAAACATACTACCTCTATACTTAACAATAAAAACACAGTGCAAATTATATCATTACGATTAGACGCGCCTCGCCAACGCCAAAAATGACGAGACAAATGATGTTAATTTCTTAAGATGCTCTCTTAAGTACCGTAAATCTGTCTTGAAATGTTATTTCCAGTATCACTGATATGGCTGTCTTCTCTGACAGTCTCGCTGATTAGGAATATAAGCCCTGGAATTTTCTCCTCTCTAAATCTTTACGAACGTGGTACAAATGGGGGAGGAAGGAGGTACGGAACGACCAACCAACATTGGGCTATTCTTATATAGTGGGACGTTTCTCGACATTAGGTTGGCGTATCCAGTTCTCGGAAGTAGACTGAAAACCCTATTTGGAAATACTTAAACTAGGAATGAGGTAGCAAAGAAAAATCGTAAAAACATTTAGGTCGAACGTTCGAACTAAATGATTTTACGATTTTTCTTTGCTATCTCATGCTTAGCGAACTTGCAACACAAAAGGGATTTAAGTAGAAATGCACTAATTAGCAGTGCATTTTTTCGAATCATGTCTGGCCTCAGCTGCTTGTATAATAACGTTCAAATTTATGTGTTGGGAGAACATTACTTCATGAACTTTCTATGCATTTGTGGAAAGTCTTCGTAAGTGTATGGAAATGACATTCCGCGGCTGGTTTATCAAATTTTAGCTAAAATATAACGGATAAAATAAAAACCTCGAGCAGAAGTTCCCGTTTCCAAAAGTGCCAAGAATGTTGTTCAGGAATGAGGCACAAAACGTTTCCTGAGTGAGAAAGTGAGGGGCGTAGGGACTTACACAATGCAAGTGAATTCTAAAAATTATTTCGCAGTTCCTAAACTCTAAAAGATTCGGTCGATCCACTCGATTTTTAAGGACAGTCTGACAAGCATCATGGGTCGGCCTACGATATGGCGCTGGTGCTAAAACTGCATGACTATATTCATTCGAAAACGAATCTTGTATCACAGGCGAAAGTTCTCTAGTATAACATATGATTGTGAAACAAGTATTCTTCGTGCAATATTGCGTTGGAGATACCGGTTGCTTCCGGTTGCCAGGCCCCTATTTTTTAGTCTTTACATGACTCATCTACTGTCATCGTGAGGATCAGCTTATTACTGATCACTGTCAACGGGACTCTTTACCATTCAGACAAATCGCGGCTGGACATTTATGCATGTTCATAGGCGCTAGCTGTGAACCTGAGGGGATTTTTTGGGAGATATTTTCAGTGCGTGTTAATGATTTTTCGTTGGCTTATTTAATGCGTCGAAAACGATATCCCTCAAAAAGTCCGAACTTTCAACGAAAGTGACGTAAATATGTAAATCATGAGTCGAAATTGGAAGCTGGTAAAAATGTTCTCTCTCTCTGTTTTTCAAAAATTATTGCGCGCCCACTGAGATCCCCATGATGAGCCTCTTACTCTTTGTTGGTCTGCCATAGGCAATCGATTATGTTACATGCTCAAAATCTAAAGAAAAGACGGTGCGTTTTTGTAATAACGTTTTAAATATGAAATATTTTATGCTGTCAGAAGTCGTCTAGTGAACCACTGATTTCTTCTTACGAAGGGTGCAAAGTATTTTCAAGTCTCCGAACTATGTAGCGACAATCAACATCTTCAGAAGCATGGCACCTTTATGTAGACATTTCAAAATGCTTCACATGATCCTTTTAAAACAACCAAGTTGTATCGCCTGCGTGGTCCGAAGCGTTGCACTCTGACCGACAAATCACTTCCCGCATAGAGCGTACCAGGCTTTGAAAGCGAACAACCCCCATATTTGGGCGGCGGCCTTGACCTTGAGCTACTCTGGCTGGCTGCGGTGAGTGGCAGCAACCTTTAGAGAGAGTGAGAGATTTACCGTCAGTGTTTGACGCGGCAGCGGAGGGGAAGTGTGGTACCTGCGGCGCTCAACAGGTACAGAATTTTACCACAATTCATTAGCTTGTGTTCGTTCTATTTTCAGAAATATTGTACTAATTTTGAAGGCTGGTCGATGAAACAGAATTTGACGACATTTTTTCTATGTCAACACAACCTTACGTACTTTCAAAAGGTACATCAGTACCATATGTACTTACAGGTGATCCAGGGAAAAAATAGCGCAAAATAATATATGTGAATAATTTTTTCTTGTACTCTGTGTCCATTTGATGAATAATTAATTACACAGCAGGATAGCCCAATTGTGAAATAAAACCATCTTGAAATTTTCTCAATCTATGGAGCCTCCTGTGAGGACATAAGATAACTGAATTAGTGTAAAACTTTGTAACCGTATAAATTCAAGCGTTTTAACTGCAACTGACGCGATTTCCTGAATGGTCAGGGGAGTAGACGGAAACTTTTAGCTCAAAATTTTCGTTGCGCCAGTGTATTTAAAAACATGCAGTAACATGAAGCAGCTTCGTAAAACTCGGAGAAATATACCACAGGTTTGCAAAAAATTATGCTAAAATTATTGGATCATCTGCAAAGCTCCCATTGGTGAAAGTCTGACAACTGTCGCTAGTCAAATTATTTCACATATTTTAATGAAAAAGAGTGTAAATGAATGCTTCGGGAATGACCTTTGAACAACAATTCTGACGTACGATCAAGTTAATGGAACCTAAATTAAACGTAGGATGGATAACTGAAACCAGAATATAATAAAGAAATATTTTGTAGTAACTGTCATCATTTAAAACTGTCAGAGCTACTGTAATCCATGTAGGCAAAAACTTATCTTCATTTCATAGCGTTCAAGTGACGGAAATTGATGCGAATATTTTGCTTCCAGTTTATCAAATGTTCGAAAAACATTTTTATTCTAAACATCGCTGTCTTCCTATGATAGTTTCTGGGAATCTTGCTTGGAAAAAAATAGCGAGTCGTAGCTAGGCTACTCAAGGTGAAAGTGATGGAGGGAGGACTGAGGTGTCACTAGGGGAGGAGAATGTTCTGAAGGATGAGTTCCTTGATCGCTATCTTGGAGAGAAATGTGTGGATAGATTCTACTTGACCGAGCGAGAAGCTTCTTTCACCTGGAATCTACCTGACTTCAGAGTAGTTTTGTCTTCGGGAACTTGAAAGCTCAAAGCTTGTCTATTTCAATAGGATTATGTCCATCGAGTGGCAGTTGGAGAAAAATCTTTTTTAAACACTACGTTAGCTTGTTATACGTCTCTTTTTAGAAGTTCAGAATTTCCACATTCAACCGTGAACGATTTTGCCACTGACAAACGGATGCTTTCACTTGAAGTTATGCAAACAACTTTTAAACATTGATGTCTATCATTATGTTTTGTAGCATTAGATAAACATATACAGGGACATTTCCACAACCACTGACAGTTTCTTTTAGCATTTTACTCCCTAGAGCTCTCGTAAAATAGCTCCTGACATAAGTTTACATTTAGTTTGCCTATATTGCTCGCATAATTTTGTTACTTCTAGCAAAATTTGTGCATTTGTTTGCACAAACATTTTGCTCGTGGTGACTTTTTAGCGAACACACGCGAGATGACTAATTATTAAAAAATTGTACCGTTCTCTGTAGCAGCAACACATGAAGGCTGGTGAGCTGAACGCAAGAGGCAGGTGCGACTTGAGAAAGCGAGATTTACATGAAGATGGTCTTTCTTGATGCCGGTGGTCAAATGATAGTCTTAAAAGACGTTTGAATATTGTTTTCAAACTCTTTTTCCGTTTATTCTTCCAATTACTGAAAATATTGTCCTTTTCCGGGGTATCCAGGTGACCCTACTAAATTTGAACCCTGTTAAATACTTGCGCTACGTGCTAAATCAAAGTTAGGGAAATTTACATATCGTTCATAGGCCTTTACTTATTCTGACTTGAGACCTCCTCTTTGATTTACACAAGTTGAAAACTTGATGCACAGGTCTGAAATATTTCGATGGAAATTTGATGTGCAAAATGAAAAACTTTGACGTGCGAGCCTGAATTTTTTCGATGAAACAAACCTGCTACTCGCTGGCGATGTTATCGAAACTTAATAATTCTTTCTATGAATGGGCTCGTGCCCCTCGACGAGGATCGTATTTTTACATTGTACATTTTGGATAGGAAAATTTTAGCACGATCGATTCAAATAAAGAAGGAAAACATATTGTAATTGTAAAAGGAGGAAAGACCATCTATTGCGCAATGACTAGAATTTTGTGATTACACAAGTGATTGAACAGCTGCTTTGATTGCATTCATGATGAAGGAAGGAGTTTGAGTACGTAAGAAATGGCCTGAAGACTGAAGCAAAAAGGCACAGGTACATTGCTGAGAAGTCCTTGAGACCTCAGGCAGGCTCAAAAACGGAGGTCATTATTGACTTGAGAGTGAAAACACCGCTGAATTTTGGAGGTTCGAAATTGTGATCTACGGTGTAGACTGGAGGAAACCGACACCGAGTGACCGTTTTCCTCGAAACTGATGCTTCTGTGATGCATTTCTATGTATCCCATGTGTGGTGGGGATCATCGTCTTTGCAATTTTTCGATTTCATCTTATCATGTAAAAAAATGAAATAAAAGCTAGATAAGCTCGCATGTAAATATAGGTCATAACGTTTGATGAAATGAGCTTTGAATGTCTATTTTCTCAAATTATTTTTTTTGGAGAGAGTAGCATTTCGCGAATTTATGACATAGCTACAGCAACATATCATATATTGGTCTAAGATATTGAATAGAGTTCCTGCCATAATTATTCAATGTTAATTGAAAAAACATTATCTCAAATGACGTCGTTGAAATAAATTAATCCAGGACTAAGGGGCATAAAAGAAAATATTGGAAAAGTTCCATTATTTCAAAATATATGCCTTTATGAAAGTGCATCACAAATCTTTAGGCTCCGTTGACGTGATTACTGAATGAAATAAAGACTAAGTTTATATCTTCGATAACTGGAATACAAATGACAAGCTGTAAATCTGTTCAGGGAAGGGCTTCACGGTTTTTATGTAGTAGTTATCACTATCTCACAAATTAATTCAGAGAGTATTAATTTATTATTATTTGATAAAACTAAAAGAGGCAGGTATGTCAAATCACAAATAAATATGTGAAATGATTAGGATTCCATACTACAAACTGAGGCTTGATCGTAATCAACAAACTTGTAAACAACGTGTCTATTTATTTTAGGATTTCATTACTGTCAACAACATTCATTTCACCTCACTTCATGACTCCCTGTTCTCCACTCAGCATTTAGTATGCGAGTCAAAGATAAATTAAACCGGCTCATGAGGTAATAGCATTCATTTCATCTCATTTCATGACTCCACCCGCGTTCTCTATTTAACGTTTAGTATGCGGGGCAGTAGAGTGCAAATTAAACCTAATCGTCAGGCAGTAGAATAATAATTTATAAATCAATTGGTTTATCTTACTTTTTATTCAAATTCTCAGGTCATCCTCGCCCTGTTCGGCGCCGTCGCGCTCGCCGCATCAGCCCCCACCTCCTTCAGCAACGTGCAAGAGAACTTCAGCCACGTGCAGGAGGTCGATGATGACGGCGATGAGATCACAGGCACATACAGGTACGACGTGGAGTGTTCGTAGCTTATTTGGGCCCATAAATTGTGTGCCTCCTTATAGTAGTTCATTATTTTACATTTGAGTTTAGTACTGGGTCAAATGGAAATTCCTCCTGGAAAATTAATGTCTCAAATGTTTCAAATGAATAAGCCAAGTGTTTTCTTAATTTGGGTGGAAGAAGACTGTCTCATACTCCGGTTCAAGCATGTTGTTTCCTCATCTGTTACTTACAGTACAAGCATGTTCATGACGATCTCAAAAAGGTGACTGGCATTAATCGTTAGGATTTATATATATATATATTATATACGTATATACGATTGATTCAAACTTCCTGGAAATAAGATGCTCACGTTCAAGTACGCGAATGAATTTGATGCATCCATTTAAAATTAATTTTTGCTAAATGAGTTCATTGTAAATTATTTTTAATGTATACAATTATTACCTACTCAAGGCACACACACAGTCATATTTATGTCGGTCTAATTAAGGGACGAGCATCGGATTGTGCAACTAAAGAAATAGTGCGTACATGTGATTTCTTTTCCGTTCTATTTGAGCTGGAACCCCAGACAGTCAGAAAGGGCAATTGCATCTTCTGCAGCAATCTCCTACTCTTGTTATTAAGCTCAAAAATCATCTGCTCCAATACAGTGCATTTGAGTACGAAACTAATGCAATGACACACAGTGACGATGTAGCCGCTACGGATATATTTGTTAAGGTCACAAGGGAAAACTGTAGCATGAACGGAATTTTTTCGCGCAATTTGGCTATTTCATCGCGCTGCTCTTGTGTCACGCAGATCATTTCGTTCTCAGATTAGGACTCCTGATCCAGTTCGAGAACGAGTTTTTTTTGGGATATCATAGTCACAGGGACACGCCAGATCTTTCAAGGGTGTTCGTTATTGTAGAGCCGTACTTACTATTTTTTTACCAACCTACGAGAACCATTCCTAAGGCATGGATAACTTCTATTACCCATTCATGTGTAACTGGCGAGTTTTAGCGTATGGTCAGCTCGAATGACCAGTCAAGGTTACGAAAGTTTCACACAGACCTCATCCCTTAGATGGACTGACGGTGAAGGCAACAACTTCTTCGTCACTTACATCGCCGACGACGATGGCTTCCGAGTGCTCGACTCCAACGCCGTGCCTGTCAACTCCGACGGAGTGAGGGCTGATGGTACTCAGGTGAGTCTTTTTTCACTATCTTCGTTAGGGGAAACTTGGAGTAAAGTAAGTAGAGTAAATATTCTTTCTGGGGTAAATGTGAAATTTTAGATTTTCATTGGAAGTTTCTACGGCAACTTCACATGTGCACTGTTAGTTAATTTTTGTGCACTGTCATAACTTTTGCGATGGTTTGCAATTTTTGAAAGAATGAGTGTCAGTGAAATGTGAGGCATAGTGGTCCAAGACCTGGTTATCGTTTAAAATTTCATTTCTAGCGTTGAAATATATTTATTGTCTTAGTTGTATTCCATTCGAAAAATTATTCTAGTGACCGAATCTGTGATTCTATTCACTTCATTACCCAATTTTCTATTTAGATTTATCAATATTTTTGTTTTTAATGGGTATTTATCTGGATAATATGGTTGCTTACTGTTAGGATTCATTATTTTTTCCGATTGATGACATATAGTTATTAATTCGAAGCATTGTTCGGTGAACTAAACACTTTTCTCTCTGCCACGTTAGTAAAGTTAGTAAAGTAAACTCAGGATATCCGCTAGTGAAGTAGCCTCTCGTAGTTAAGGTACTAAATTAGTAGTATATGTGCCGAGATACTTGTTTAGTGTTTTAGCTACCAGGGATTTGAGAGACTACCTTTTAGTACACAGGCATAATTTTCGTGACATTGTTATAAACTTTGCTTACATGAGTATGTATGATTTTGTGCACTTACGGGAAACGTTGTTTGTATACGAGTGTACTGATAGGAAAGTAGGCAGAAAAGATAACTTCGATAAATTCGTTGACTCTAGTTTCACCCTTGTGAAATCTTCGCGTTCACATAGCATTTTTTCGCAGGGATCCTTCTCTTCCGACGAAGACGGTGATGATCTCTTCGATGACCGCAAGTAAACGGACACGACACCCTCCACCGTTGCCGCTGCTGCACACTCACCTCTTCCCTTCTGTTCAGACCGGCATACCAAATTTAATTCTTTCAAACAATTGAGCAATCTATGTTCAAGATTCCATATAGCACAGTAGATTCCAATGTCAATATTTTTCGATCACCTTTGGAATGTAGTGTATTTCGGCGCGTGCAGCAGTTAGTAGAAGGTAGAGAAAGAGCAGCAGAAAGAGACATATAAGTTATCGTAAGCGTAGTAATTTGATGCGCTCAGGGTGCACCTCCATGATGTGGTGCATCTCAAGGTGTAACTGTGATACCCGCGTCTCCGGCCCGGCAGGTGAAACATATTTCAGGTCAAGCTGGCGTCACCATTTTTTCCTGGGTAGGAAGCATGTATAATTTACTTGCATTGAGAAAATAGAAGCCTCTTGTCCTCTTGCGTTGTAGGTTTTATTGCGCTATTGAAAGAGGCTCGCTATTTTCTAGATCTAAATGTACATATGTCAGTGATAGGAACGAAAGCGAATTGCGCGAACGAAACCATCGACGACGATAAAGCTTACACGATAGGTTCGTATCACTGAAACTTACCGAATGTAGGCTTCGACTATTTTTCCAGTGCGTGAAGAGATCGTCTCCTGGTCTGTGGATCAGAAAGTTGTCGATATAGAACTAAAATAAATGTTTTTAGATCTGTCTAGAAACTTTCTCTCTGGAATGTCGCGTCTCGGAGCTGGAATTTAAATTCACAGCTCTTGTGGTTCATTTTATGAGCAATTCTCAGATCTAAGGAGACTTTTCTCGCACACATGAGCTCGACTTCTACCTGTTGGACTCCTCGACGCCTCTACTGTTCTCCTCAGTCGAGGTGTCTGTATACCTCCTTGTATGTGCATTGTTCCTTATCTCTTCTATGTTATACATGGCCTTCAAATGGAAACATCGGCCTGAACTGTCCTATGGAAGAACTGTTCTGAACATCAAGACCGACATTGGAGTATGTGAAGCGCTGTAGTCGCTTGCATTTGATGCTCCGTACAGTTCGTACTGGTCTCTACAGCTGCTGGAGACTCCTGCCGGGCTGAACGCTTTTTGATTTAATTTGAGCTAAATTAGTGACGAATGATATTGGAGTCTCTATTTTCGGCCAATTGGGACACTTGATTCGCGCTTCTGAATTAGCCAATTTCTTATCATGATTATCTTAGTTTTATATAATTTATTAATGTAAAATTCTTCTTTAAATAATTTTTGACGTAATTGAAAATAAATTGTCTCTCTAGTGACTCAAACCATTATTTTCCAAAAATATTATAACTCTTCATACTCCTTTCAGATTTAGTTCAACTTCGAAAAACGTATCTCATAAAAACTCTAACATTTTATAGAATTATAGAAGTTTATCCTCTTTATTTTTAATTTTAATAAATTTAATCTTAGAGTCATAAGTAAGACCTCTAGCAATGTGCGGATGGCTTTTTGCATCTCTTCCAAATTGATACACTCTCAACATGTGTTGTGAAAACAGGCTATGCTTACACGAAGGTAGAAAAAACTCATTTTCTTCCTTATCAAAGCCGATTTGAGATACCTCATCTATTTAATGTAATTCAGCCCTAGAGTTAAGCTGATTACTTCTTGAACTTGACAAGGAAAGTCAATGGATCGGTTTGTTATTACATTCTCATGCGCTAAGGCGGCATAAATGAATGCTGATCATTCAGTGTCCTAACACAGTAGCTTCATTTCAATAGCTAGCACTGATCTAATCTGAGGCTAACACGGGAAACTTATCGTGGAAAAACATACTTTACACTTTCCCCTGTTCAATTGGTAAAATACTTTACATTTTACCTGACTAAACTGAAAGTTTATCAAGTTTTTGTAAAAATTTCAACCGAATGAGAATATCTCCTGTGAATTATCTCCTGTGAATTCAGGTTAGAAAAACATTTTGATAATCTTTAGAATCAATGAAGAGATATTTTCAGATTTTTATTTGCAAATTTTTTTTTGCGTATTTCGAGCTACAAAAATGAGTAGCGGCTGCCCCGATTTGAGAGGGAACTAATTTCTGAAGTACATTGCACAAATTTTTATCAACATCACAATATCCTCATAGGTTTATTTTCTAGCATTTGATGAGAGAATGAGAACTACAGCACTTTGAAAATGCAGCTTCATTCCAGATTATTCAGAGCCTAAAAATATCGTTAACATTCATTATGCTAATACTGACCAGGCAAGTATATTTGATTATTCTTCATCTCGTCTTAAAGCGGCTTCCTTGATCTTTAGAACTTGCTGTTGACCTCTTCTTGCAAGTCAAGTGTGACCAAATGCATGAGTGTAAGACATCAAAGCCTGGATGGATACCGAGAAGTTAGGGTCCGAACCGCATTTCTGTAAGCGTCCGCCACAAGGCTGCCTTCGCCATATGACATGACGTGAGTCCTGGACCAGGGTTCATTCTAACGAACTGTAATCTTCTCCACACTAGAGGAAAATTACTTCACTGCAAACGGATTTAAGTAAATTTTTGAATTAGATTATCCAAAGGGAACAAAATAAATTGGACATTCATTTATCTTATTCATCAGAGTTACGACTCGTTCATTTTCAGTTGTACATCTATGTGCGCGAAAGTAGTTCATACAAGAGCGAAAGTAGTTCGTTGCGCGGTCAAAGATGTAAAAAATAAGATCAAAGTCCATACCGGAAAATGAAACGGCGCACTATTACAACGTTTCCCGTGTAACTTTTTGCCCCGGCTCACTTTACTCAGCTGCGGCGCTCTAGAGTTATCCAAAGATAACTACTTGAGCTGCGTTGAAGTTCCCTTATTTTTAACGCTCGCAGCCCAAGGAGTTGTAATACTTTAATGCAATATCAAATGTGAATTCTTCTCTGAAGGGTGCCGAATAATGAGATGTGTGAAGTGGGTGAATAGGTTCTGATGTATTTAAATTTTGATTATGTTCTGATGAATTTAAGTTTCAATGAAAACTTTCCCGGTTGTGACGTGACAGCTCTAACTTTTTCGTCAGGCGCTCATTTCGCAAATATTTTTGTTTCAAAGTTTTTGAAAGAGCACATTACCTTGATTTGCGTCCTTATCTTAA
This sequence comes from Orchestia grillus, assembly GCA_014899125.1. Classification (NCBI taxonomy): domain Eukaryota; kingdom Metazoa; phylum Arthropoda; class Malacostraca; order Amphipoda; family Talitridae; genus Orchestia; species Orchestia grillus. The sequence continues at coordinate 23,027 of VOMN01134954.1, read as the reverse complement.
GACAATAAAACAATATTTGTAGTTATTTATGTACTGTGTCTTAAATAAGATGATGCAGAACATGAATCCAAGGCTAATCTTGATCGGTTATCGAAGACCTACATCGTATTTCTTAATTTCCTGATTATATCGAATACATGAGTTAGGAAGACGACTATTTATTCACAAGCTCTCTCGAACACTTAGCCAGATCAGAGCGAAGAATGAAAACTTCGTCACTTATATAAAAAAAGCGCTTGCTTGATTTCAAATACCATATACAGACCTTCATTATAATTATATGTTTTAGCTATTTTTACAAGTCCGAGAACAATGGATTTTCATCTATATGTTACCGAAATGTAGGAACAAAAAAACATATTCATTAGGAACAATATATTTTCACGAGTTACGATTAGTATTCTAACTAAAAGTAAAATCATTATTAAGCTAAAAATTCAGAGAGGAATGGGCGATATCTTGAAATACACAGTTCATTATCTGGAAAGAGAATTCCAGGGATGTATTGAATAAACATAATAGTGATCGCAGAACAGTTTAAAAGTACGAGTTTTACGTACTGTGAAACTCCAAGACACTTAAGGAGTAGGAGCTCATAGATGTTTACCACTAGTCTCAATGATGTTTTCTCTGCCTACTGAGCCTGAAGGCGAAAAAATTAATTAGGTCTTTAATACCTAGAACTTTGAAATTGTATGATACAAAATAAGGTTATTAATCCAACAAAAGGTAAATAATTTTCACCTAAATATTTAAATATTATCCATCAAACCTTTTTATTTGCCATAGTACTGCATCACACTCGCCATTCACAGGAGAGCTGGAGCTGATATTTTCATCCCAAAAATTGTCTGACCAAGAGTTATGATAATTTTTATAGAAGCAAATAATGAAAAGCGTGTTTCATAGTTTATTAAGCTCATTCAGATGAGGTATATATTAAGATTATATGAAAGCATTCGCCGAAGGCCTAGTTCCTGAAAGTGTAATAAACAAGGTGCATTGAAATATATTTTAAGGCCTCTAAGTTCAATCCAGCTCTGCGTAGAGCCGCGCAATACCGTCAACAGGATTGATTGCTCGTAGGAATTTGTAAAAAAGAGTTATAACTTTGTAGAAAATCATTCGTACTTTGTAAAGTTGTATGCGTTGCTTCATACGAATTTTAGCATTCCGCTAATATTTCATCACTGAATTCCTGGATTTAAGTGTGAACTTAACCCTGTTTTGTTAAATTGTACTTAAAAAAACATTTTCATTTTAAGAGTAGTATCGTACTTAAGCCAGAGTATGCCATGTTTCGGTGAAAGTTTTATTGACTGTCAAACTAGAATTTTTAAGGCGACCTATTGAAATGTGCGATGTTTTATTAAATTTGTGGAACACTTTTAGCAGAATTGTTCCAATTTTACGGTCATAAGTCCCTAAAAAGCCCAGCCTATTTTTTAAATAAGCGAAATGTTGCGAAAGCAGTCGTGTACGTGTTATGCATTTATGTGCAAAATCCCTTTTGTTTAGAACAAAACAATAAGATTTTGAGACTAAATTACAGTATTTTAAATGTTCTGCTCTACAGTGGCACTTGCAAGGTTGATAAAAAATCTTGCAAATTTGTTTTCTAAGAATCCTCGAAATAATATCTTAATTCAAATTAATTAGAAATGCTACCCGTGTATAAGTGTTGTGGTCAGTGGAGGTTATTCTAACAGAAGATGACAAAACAAGGCCTCGACAACACAGGTACAAGCGTATAAAATAGTGATAATATCTGCACATTCATGTGATTGCAAAACGTATCACAGTGCAATTTGAATTTTTCACGGTCAGGTGCAAGAATTTTACTGAGCCCTCAAGAACTTGTCCTTGGAACAAGCGTCCTTTTTAGAGTCAGGGGAAGGACCTGGAGTCAAGCTCTTCCTACACTCCCTCACTCCCACGCCCCTACTGATGAGCCTGAAGGGATACTCCCTTCTCTCCCGTTTAAAAAATGCAGCAGTAAATATTACCACGTGAGTCATTAGCTTGGGCAGATGTGTTCCTCGAGAAGCTCCGGAAGACCATAAAAGAACATACTATGGTGTGTATCTATGCTTGACGTATGTACATTTCTTTAATTTCGACTATCGTTAAAATGTGCTGATAAAATGATACACGATTTAGAAGCGAAACCTAGAGGTAAGGTATGGAAGACAAGTGACTTTTCAGATGAAGTGGAACCTCAGCTTTCGAGAATTATCTGTTCGTAAAAGTTTCGTCAATGCAGAATTCACAAAAAGTGAAGCTATTTGAAGTAGCTAGGTGATTGAAAACTAGAGGAAATGTAAACGAAAAAAGCCATCGAAAACCAAATCGTTGAAAAACTAGGGCTTACGAAAATTAAATTGAAGTCCCAAGTCATTGTGTTTGTCGTTTTAAGATAAAAGTAATAAGAACATTTGATTTAGCATTACAATTCTGTTATGATCAAATGCAATAGAGCTACGTACATGTTGCTTAGCGTCCTTCGTTGAAACTTTTGGCGGTATCAGAGTTTGCGGAGAGAAGGTAGTCCCTAACTAGGGAGCCTTTGCGCTCTGATGATTCTGCCACATGATTGGGTTACAATCATTTCTAGTGTAAAGGTGCACAGCTGTACTCTAAAATTCATTTTTCTAACCAAAGTTTACCGAGTGGTAAAGTTAACGCTCATTTTAGTAGGATGGAAAACTTCGTAGACATTTACGCCTCACTGGAAGCTATAATTTTGCTAATTTTTAATCCAAATTCGTCTAACAACATTTTACAAACCCAGTTCAGAAATTCCCCAAATCCGATTTCTCTGGGAGTCCGTCCATTTCATGACTTTGAAATGAAAGGTTCAAATAACATTCACTTGTGAGTTTGGCTGTCACTGGAGCCCTTCCTGTTCCTCGACCGAAAACGATGGATTCTAGCTCCAACTCGCATGTTGTACAGCCATCGTAGACTTCATTTCACGCTTCATGGACCTCTACATCCCTCCCAGCTTCAGAACACCGTGAAGGATGCTGTTTGTAAATCGTGAAACATCATGCATTCGAATTATTTGTAAATGGAGAAACACGGCCCTTGGAATAAAAAAATATGATAGTGAATTATACCAATCGCTGCTGGAGTGGATTGCATATTTTCTAGTCTCCCTATGGAATAGGTGACTATATGCAAGTGAGAAAGGATAAAGTATGAAGCCTGATTAATTGCTTAGGTCACTGTGAGAGTTACATTGTACAATAAAATTTCTCTTTTGTCCTGTTCCCGGGACTAAACTAAAATTGTTCTGTTCCTTTGTAAATGAACAAAATGTAAAATATCAATGTGAAAATTTTGCTCATGTGGACAGGTCGAAGAACATTCTAATTTGCCTTTCCTCGGTACGATACAAGTAATAAACATAATGTAAGCACATGAAATACAAAAGCAAAGTATCATAAAAATATTGGATGCAGTTTATTATTTTGGAAACAACAATAAAGGAAATTAGGAAACAACGCTTGCTTGCCAGGAACAAAAGTGTAGTTACATGGTGTTATCAATCTTTGGTAAACACATCCTGGTCATTTTGACGCTGGCAATAATTGAATTAAAGGGAAGATAATTCGTAAACTGATATGCAAGCGATATATGAATGTAAGCAAAGGAATGTTCTCGAAAGCAGCAAGAAAATAAAAATCTAATTAGCTTACGATTTGTGCCATCACTCGCTTGAATAGTAAGTGGTGAAGCTTTACTTCTAATCTTGCCTTTGATGTACGAGTACTCGTACGTTGTTGAAAAAGAAATATCCCGTGTTTGCTTTCCTCTGTCTTTAATACGTAGCATTTGCTTCAAATAAATTTGCTTATTGCAAAGGGCCTCAAAGCCTTCACATAAAAAATTAAGATACTTTTATAGGTTTGTAAATGTCTCATCACCTCAAAAATGTCATTTAAACTGAGAATTTTCGTGTATCTGTTGTCTAGGTAAAAAGTCATACATCATGGTGTCTTCTTCATATGCACATTGCCAGTATATGTAGTACTTTTGCCTAACTTTTCGATACACCTGTTCTGTGAACCATAACTGTATTCAATTGTATAAAATCAAACAGCATTTGCTGCATCGAAGTAATTTCGACTTATCGAAGCTTGGAAAGGTATAAGTTTCGCGCTGAAGAAACTCGACCTCTGATACAGCCTCAGAAGTTTATAAAAATGAAGACGAAGAAACAGCGAAATTTGAGTGCAGGAAAGACTGAGATCCTCCCTTGGAGAGCATATGATATGTCAAAGGTCCTGAAGTTGCGTGAGCTTTGGGGCCGCGACCCTGAGTAGAATCAACCTTCTTGCCACTCCGAGCCACGTTCAATTTATTGAAGACGCGTCCGAGATGGAAGATCGATCTCAACTCCTGCTGGTCCTGCAGCGGCGACAAAATCTTATGGTTCAAAGAGAAGACCTGGATATTCGAATGTGAGAATTGTAGCTTTCCAGTCAAGTACGTACAGGTATGCGAAGAGGAAATATTTTTCGTTTGGGAACGTAGTGACCGGGTTGATTCCTGGAAACTATTGAGTACAAGCATGGGTCAGGACAAATAAATTGATGTTTAATTTTGTTAGTATTAAAGTTTGAAAAGTTTAATTCCTACCTTTACATGTGTGGGCATATAATATAAACATTTCAAGATATAGTGAGTATATTCATCTATATCCTAATTTGATAATAAGGTATCCTCTCCACACTGCTTCCTGGGACTCTTATTCGACTGAATTGAATGCGATCGAAACCACAAGAAAAGAGAAAACACATTTTAAATTTCATGGAATTATTTTATGGTCGAGGCTACGTTGAAATTAGTGCTCAGCCAAGTACACGACATCAGCTTGGCATGCCGCGCAAGGCACTGGAATTTGCACTCAAGGTATGCGGATTGCAATACAACACGACGAGCTATGCGAACGTAGTTACCAATTAAATTAGCTAAGCTGGTCCGAGTTTTCTTAGTACTTTTTTGTGGACAAAAAGTTCTGTGAAGAAAACTCCGCATTGAAAAAATTCGCACTATGGTTGGCAAGTTATAATGTACGTTCAGTTAATGAAGACTTACACTTTAACTTTTCCATGATTTTTTCTTGGGCCTACTAATGAATGTACTATGTAATACTTCGTACGATCCTTTTGGAATATTCACCCTATTTCAACTACATTCGTCACCCTCAGCTGTGTTCAAGAGAATTTATTATTTTACACTACCACGTCTATCGTAGGCAGGTGTGCTTAGATAAGAAAGTTTATTACCTCAGAGTGCTCATGTAACGCTAGATAACTCGAGGACAATCGTAAAGCCTTATTATCAGTGTCGGCAGTTGTGAGTGTTCGTTGTGCCGGTGACGCAATGGTGATCTCCAGCAACGAGTTTTGAGACCAGGTCGCAACTGGACAGACCAGATTCGACCTCAAGGCTACAGACTTAGTTTGCATTTGCCCTTCATAGTGAACTTCAGGACGTTCTTAGTGTAAATTTGGGCGCTCTGAAAAAAATAAAAAATGTTGTGTAGCAATTTACATGATCAAAGTAGCATCTTCGCGGGAGGAATTTTAGAATACAAGCCACTGGAAAGACGACGAGGGTAAGCCTCTTTACATTTTTAATCCCAATCTCCGTTGCTTTAATCGTGGGAAACACTCTCGCTTGAAATTTTCTATTCCCAAACCAAACTTAAAATCGTCTAAAAATTACAGCAAGCTTAAGCAATGAATATGTAGGTAAGCCTGTGCTTAGATGATTTCTTCAGTTTTATGATGGGTGTTAGAGTCTTAAAACATCATCTTTGTGAATTGATGACGCTCGTGGTTCGTTTGCATTCTTATCACAATAACGGGTCGTCATGCTTCCATTTGCAGAAAAAATATAGTACATGTGCAGGGTTATCATTCTTGTGTAAGATCAGAAGGGATACATGGAAAAATACAAGACAAATGTAGAGCATTCCACACTTCAGGCTTTACTAAAATGGGGATTACAGATGGATGCACAAATATTTCCAGTTCTTGTTCTGGAAACGGAGACGCAGCTGCTATGAAGAGGTCTGCGCGAAGGAACAGGTCACGTCATAGCGCTAAACTGGGCAAGCAATACACAGTTGAAGAAAATCAGGCAAATTTCACGAGGAAATGAGGAATTTCTTCACAAAGATTTGCCAAAATGATTACACAATTTCTAGAGCTAAGACGAGATGGACCTGTAGATATGTGGCTATCCTACGGTAAGTGAAGTAGATGGTAGAACCTGATATTTGATTTTCATTAGAATATCTTTCAATTTAGATGCTCTATATTTTAAGCAGAATTGTCGTACTGTATCTATCCCATTATTCAACTAACCCTTTCATCATCTATGGGTTCCCTTGTTAGAGGTCAAGAACATAAGTTTTAAGGTATTAATGGGTACGATAAATGGCAGTTGAGATGCTCTATTTTTTCTGAAGAACTCCAGCGCAATTCATAATTATTATTGAGCTTCATGTCGATTACCAATTCTCCGAAACACATTTTAAACAGTGAACATTCTTGTTCTAAATATTGTTCGTTAACAACTGAAGAAATTCTTTCATTTTTACTTCTCATTCAAATTTTTTTCACAAGCCCCTGCTGTGCACAGGTAAAGACTGTCTCGTCAAAGAGTTCAACTTCACGTGACTCAGCGCGATCTCATTTACAGTGTTCTTCTCCTGAGAAGAAGGATCTTTTTCTTCACATCCGTGCCCGCGGCACAGCACCTGAGCTCGAATGAAAACGAAGCGGTGAAGGCCGTGATATTTTGGCGAACCTACGCACGGCGAGCTGCGGTTCCTTCGCATCTCCACTATAGCAGCCCGGCCACAGCGCATGCAGGATTCTACTCTAATTTTTTCTCCTCCCCATCGATAAATTTATAAAATAATTGGTAAATAGTTAGGCAAGTTTAATTATTAAAACTGTAGACGCTTCGGCAATAAGTTAGACTGAAATGGCTTCAAGTTTTCCTAGGCAACATCAACATCGAATGTCAATTCCTTTCTAAAGAGATTATGATTTGGGTGTCTGCCAGACTGTAAAACATAATTAATAGCGCGTTCGTGTATCTCATAAGCCGTACCACGTGATTGCCAACACGTACGTGTATCTTTCATACTGTTACATATGATTATCAGCGCATATGTGTATTTGATCCACCTTGGCTATGAATATTACTCTACACGGGTATCTGCACTACCACAGTTTATGATTTGCAATATATACGTGTATCTATTATACCATACAATTGATTATCAATACACACGTGAACTTACTCTGCTAGATCAGTGCTTACACGTGTTTACATAAGTGTACTTTGAATATACACGTATCAGATATACTTCGTGTATTAAAGACATTCTCTTACTCAAATAAAAAATTACCATTTACTATAATACATTTTGCGAAGTAAAGCTTGTACATAAGCCACTCAGCTATGACCTTTGAACCTCTACTTTAACGGTTCTACTTTTTACATGCCTTGTATTCAACAATATAATTAAATATTGCACATAATTTCATGGACTTAATTACTGAAACTTAAATCTTTCATAACTTTTATTTACCACCGAAAAGGATGCACAGGAAACGCCACTATTTCCTGACAATTGTTATTAGCTCAGAATGATAAAATTAGTTCGATGAGGTAGCAACACTACCCACGCGCATCGAAGCGTCGGAGTAAATCACGAGGAATTCATAAAACTGTCGTCTGCTGAAGCAGTCGAACATCTTTTCAATTAGCAGCCCTCCTGAGAGCAAACCACCTCTACGTAATGAGCTGAGCATGTAGAGGTGCAGTTCACATACTTGTGAGTAAAAGTACTTATAAATTTGATATATTACCGCACTTGAATTATATGTTAATTGAACCGCTACTGTGTTGTATGCACTAGATATTGAAAATTGTTTACGGTATACTCGCGATAATTAACTAAATAAAGAAGTCTAGCATAATATCTTAATAAACACATAAATATTAAAATCGCTATTTTCTTTAACTTTAGAATGCAGTCAGTGACAAGTAGGGAGCTTCTTTTTGGTATGAATTAACCAAAGTAGTATAATTCATGCAAAAACTAGTTAATGCGAGCTTGTAAAAGATTAAACGAGAGAAAATGCTTCTTTTCTCTCGATGAGTGTGCTGTTTGAAGCTAGGAATTACGGAGAATAATTAATTTTGAGGGAATGAAAATATGCAGAGTATGTAAAATACAAGCTTTTACCTAGTTAATTTTTTTGTAAACTACTCAACAAGGAAGCGGACAGCAAAAAATTACGTTTTCTTCTAAGATTTAAAGGAAGATAGATACACAGTTCATAAATGTATTTGAACATGCACTCAAACAACTTTGAAACATCAATCTCAGGAATAATAAACTACGTACTATTTATGTCTGAATTTATTGAATATATTTTTGACGTGACGTTGTTGTGCAAAAACAATTAACTTGTAATTACACAACAAGGGCATTGGAGATGTGTAAATCGTACGTATATTTTTAGCCTGATTATGACTCGCTCTTTTTGCTTGGGTGTAAGAATTTTTACCGGAATATCTCAAAAGATTTTAAGCATTTCGTTGTACCTACAATCTCAGCGATTGTGTTACCGACGGCGCTAGTAATTTCCCGACGTAAAGATTCATTTTCCATCGTCACGTGGGTGTGTGGGCCAGTATTTCGTGGGAGTTGATAGACATAACGTAACCCCAGCCACCTTCTGCTGAAATAACTACACCCGCTCATTACTCGCGTTGGCAGCCGAGCATGACTGCAGGTCACTCAAAATACACTGAATTTCACTGAGAGACTAAGTTCTGGAAGGCCCGAGAGGGCGCAAGACTTACGACGTTCAACTCAATTTATGCATGCGGAAGAAATTCATCACCCAACGGTCAAGCCCTGACACGCAATCGAGGTTTTGGTTATTGAGTTACTGGCTAGAAAAGTGTGTACATAATTAGCAATATTTTCTAGCAGGATTGATGTATTCATTCTCCATAACTACGGGGACTCGGGGTAAAGAAGAAGCCTTAACATATTCAAGTCCAATCATTTGAATCTAAAAGACATTCTTCTCTAAAAGAATACAGTCATTCCGTGGTTGGTGAGGTACGTTCATTAACCGTAAGCATTTGCAATTTTTTTGTGCGTTTACAAAGCCTGGTATTGATGTAGGATTAGCGATGATTAGTGACACTTGAGTAGTTTCACCATAACGACAGACAAACCTCAAACGACCAAGAAACAGCGAAGTTTCCCACCCACTTCTGCTTGTGACTCGAAGTCAGTTCTCAATGGAATTAATACACCGAAATCATTGTTACCCAGTGGTATCGATAAAGGTTGAATACAATGGCTTTAACACCATTTAGGTACTGAAGGTAGAACACGTGAGCAAGCTCATCATTTTCCGATGAAAGGGTGGCAATTTCCAGCATTTTGCTTGATGCCTGGAATCGTAACCTTCGTTGTTGGGGGCTTCCGTTTCCTGCGTATCGTAAGAATAATTTTGAAATTCATGCTTAAAGCTGGTGAGAGCGAAATAGAAATATACTTATGTACAACATGTGTACTATTTGTTCAAATACTTTTCAATACAATTGCAAAAGTACAGTTACTAGTCTGTTTTGTAACTAGAAAATGGTTTTCGTGATAACCTGCTGCTACCATACATCTGCACACTGAAGTTACTTTTAAGAAAGTGTCGCCCTGATAGTGAACTGAATTTTTTTTTTTGAGTGTCGTACCATCACACTTGGAATTCATTCTAATCCCATAACTCTTCGTAATACGTCTTGTAGTCTTCAAGTTCAAGTAATTTTTTGTTTTTACCCATACTCATGAGAACGTGTCTTCCTAGTTTCCGAAAGAAACCGCAATAAGACCGCCACGTGCTCATCAACTCTAAGTATGATGAGCTTCTTCGGCAGCGCTGAGCAAACGCACCCCCAATGGCCCCCTTCAGTCACGTTATCTTCGTGACAAAATTCCGCAAAGTTTGAGACCGCGGAAATGAAATCACAGAATAATTTGAGGTAACCTCGTCCCATCTGCTCATGCACATGAGTCCCGAGGACGAAGAAGCTTCCAAAAGGAACCCGGAGGCGACTAGACGGATATTTCATTGTCATATGCAACACTATGAGCCATCCTTGTCTAGCGTTTCATTTTCAGGGAGTGAGTTAGTGAGCTTCGCTCTGTGAAAGCTGCGTTCATCGAGAGTTATGTGGAACAACGAATATGGCAGCGCATCATTATGAATGATGAATACTCACGATTGTGATTATAACTATGTTCTGTTTAGGCGTCCAAGACCAGGAGTCGCTGAGGAACGAGTATTGTGCCAGAATAAAGAACAGAAAATAAGTGAATTGCATGATTTACCTCGAGATTGCTTCAGATGAACTAAATCTTCAAATGCCAGTTGACGAACTCGTTGTAATTCGACAGATGAGCCTTATGTCCTATCCGAACTGTCAAATAAAGTGATTGAAAGGTTTCCGTCGTCATTTATATTCACTTCAGCATAAGGGAACATTTTACTCATGGTTATTATGGACTGAAAGGAACTTAGGTCTACAAGTCTCTCTGTTCGATGCTTTTTATGGTTTTCAGGTGCGGATGCCCCCTCGGTCAGACGTATGTAACAGCTTCTGCTGATACGTCGGAAGTTCTTTAATCACGGGACCCGACTCATGATTGTGCAGGAAGCAAAAGAAAAGACATGAAAATTCAAACTATTATAAATTGCCATGTCATTATTAACTGCCAACCTCCCATGAACTACAAAGCTCCTGGTAACTTGCCAAACAACCATTTACTACAAAGCTCCTGGTAACTTGCCAAACAACAATTTACTGTCAAGGTCCTGGGAACTGCCAAACAACCATTTACTGCCAAACGACCAGATTGAAGCCACTTTTTTCAACGGGAAGGGACATTCGATCCCTGTGACATTTATATATTCTAAAGTTAAACAAGTAATAGAAATTGCTCATTAGGGCGGAAAAGTCTTTTTTTCTGCAGCCATCGCTTTAATTCAAAGATTTTAACTTAAAAAGGACATGCCAATATGCTAATCTGGAAGTATTAAAAACATTAAAACAACAGCTCATTTTGATCTTATCTGTTCAGTTACTTCTTGGAAAATGACAAACTACGTAAAAGTTGATGACACGTAGAAAAGAAATTAGAAACTCAGAGTTCACTTGCGTACCACGCTCGGATCATCTCGAGGAGGAGCCCTACGAGTAACAGGCTCAAGCTGGGCCGTAAAGGTCAGCCCGTGTCGAGGCCTCGCTCCGGGATTCCGTGGGGAAGTCCAGCGACTTGCAGGAGACTCAGGACACACTCAAAGTTCTCTTAATTTTGTCGTAGAAGCCGGAATAATTTTCGGCGATCATTGAGGTCACGCTTATTTCAAGGTTTTTGGGTGATTGATAGAGAGTGGTGCGATTTATTTTGAATAACTCTGACATATTTTGGAGTCAGTTAGCATTTAACCTGGCGTAGATCAGATGGGTAGCAAGCATACTGTATATGGGAAGTTTATATTGGAGAAATCTTCCTGTTGCTTTAACTAAGGAGCTTCAAATTTAGAATAGTAAATTATTTGTCTAGGATAAATAAAAAGTAAAACACTTATCGCCCAAAAGTTCACGAGATTAAAGTTTTAAAATTCTAAAACGATAATTTTGACAATTTGAGCAAACAACATGGTTTCTAAAATTATATTTACCCTCCGAATGATCGCAACTTTCTGAGTAATTTTGTAAATGAAAAGAGAGTAATGACAATTTCAAAAGGTAGATTAGTTACAATAATCTACAGAAGCAAAAGTGGATAAAAAATTCAACTGAACAATAATGGTAGTAGTAAAAAATATCTATATCCAGGGACTCACTATAATATATTGACCACGACACTACAAGGTGCACACCACGATCACCATTGTTACGCAACACAAAACAGGAAAGAAAGAACGAATCTTGCTTAATGCACAAGAAGTCTCTCTCAGACGACTTCAACTGCTTCCTATTGTCCTCCGTGACCTGTTGAGGTCATCTCTCAGGACAGAGGTGCAACTTTAACCCAGAGCAATACTTCTACCACCCACATCGATCGCATTTTAGCTTAAATTGGTAATATCTCACATATATTTACGCAGATAGCTAATCTTAAATGAAGTCCCGCCTGCGTAAATCCGCAGTCAAAACGCAGATCACTCTACACCCAGATCCGGACAAAGACCAGGCACCAGCTACGCCTAGACCTAGACTAAGACTAGACTCTTGCAATATATTCCCAGGCCCAGAGTAAGATCAGACTCCTGCTACGCCCAAACAAAGGCTAAAATCAGATTCTGTAGATACCATACCAAGTTAACGTTAAATATAGACAATCATATGTTTTGCCTTTTGAAAAATACGATTCAGTATACACTCAAATAAACAAACATAGATTCCCGCATTCTTTGTTCATTTTAAGAATTAGCGTAAAAACTCTTGTCAAAACCAAAACTCACGCAATTAGACTTCATAGTCTTTTCTAGCGAAGTCTCAACATGTGAGCATTTTATTCCCAAAGTTCCTACTGAGAATACATCGTTTATTTCAATTGAATAATACAAAAGCGACTGTGGGCTTCGCTTTGGGACCTTTTGAAGATCGACAGTGAGTGTTGCTCAATACTGATGGCTTGTGAATAAAAGACGATTACCATGAAGGTTAAGTCTCTGAAGTTTAAAGTCTAAAATAATCACCATTTATTATTACGTAAAAGTTTTACCCAACCTATTAAATAAATGGGAAATGCTCTTGAGGAGGGTAAGTACAAGAAAATTAAAGATACGAGACATCTGAGGGAACGAATCATAAATGAATCTCTTCAAACTCTTGGAAACGTCGATTTCGTGCTTGAGGTTCTGGCGAATGCAGAACAGTAAATCAAATTCACTCCACATATGACGGAAATTGTATTCGAGATGATACTGAATACTTCAATCTACCAAAACATCTTCAAACTTTGGAGAGTGGTTTTTCTGAACCTTGATTTCACGCAGCCAATTTCGAAGCACATCAGAAAAATGACAATAGTTGTCACCATTCTTCACTTCTCTTTTTTTTGTATTTCTAATGCAATTTGTAAAAACACTTATCCAATCAACGCAAATTAAACTGTAATTTTGAAAATAAAAGTCTTAGTGTTGATTACATCTTATCAAAATGGAATTTCTTATGTAATGACGACATGTTCGAACTGTTCGAGCGTCAGTGAGCCTGCCGCCCCAGTTAGAGCACGGCCGCAACACGGCTGTCAAGTCTGAGCGACCAGGCAGGTGGGTGTAGTTAGAGCCCCAAAAAAGATCGTAAGTATAACTGCACGCTTCTAGATTTTCTGTTTTTAAACTCACGTTTGTCTGGTTCGTGCCTATGTAGCTACATGCTTTGAATTTTAATTCAAGTTAATCAGTGATTGTTACATAAAAATGAAACTAACTGAAAAAAATACGTGGTTCTTTTTCATGAGAATACTGCTTTTTGATTGGGATTTATTGTATTCTATTTCTTCGATCAGGGTACTTAACTAAATGCCAATAATACGTATCCTCTTTGCCCTCGATATTAAAGCCCAAATGAAACGTACAAGAAAAGTGTTACCTAGGTTGATCGTAAATTGACCAATTTTCCCATAAATATTCTACGGATAACTGACCCGGGTTTTGACGAATAGTTTCAATCATTTAGGTGTCTATGTAGCAAGGTGACACTCAAAGTTCTCTCCCAAGAGTCCCGTAAGAACTAATCATCTGCTGACGGCTCACGGTGACGCTAACGACAGTCTTGCGCTTCCTGCCCGTTCCTGGAAAGGAAATAAATTTTAATTATTGCATCAAGACCTTGAAGTCAGCTTTTCGATCTCAACGATAATGTCAACCAATAGATATCTGAACGCAGTCATGATACAGTAAAGCAACATAGATTGTTATGTTTTGTAGATTAAATATCCTCGGAAAACGAACGGGGTTTAAAATCAAAAAAAGTCATTTTAATTGCCAACGTATATTTTAGTTGCACAGCAAAATAACAGCAAAAAATGCGTTGTATCATCGATGTGTGCGGTGTTTCTAATTAGTTTTTGTAAACTCAAAAGATTGATATAGAGCATTATTATTCGTTTCTCAAGATGCCATGGAAAAATATTTACGCAGACTCGATTTGGCACTGAAAGCGCTACTACGTCTCTCACTTTTGAGCAAAAAGCGGCGAGGAATCAGGCAAACGGGAACAAAAAAAGGAGAACAGCATACAAATATCAGATCCTCGAGCAGCCACACAATACCAGCACTCCCACGCCCTCGCCCAGCTCAGTTCACGCTCGCCCGTCGCTCCTTTTGAAAATCCAAATTTGCGTGTCGTCCTCGAGGCGAGGCAGGCAAGCGACGTCTGACTCCACAGCCCCCTGAGCATACGGAGGCTGGGTTGGTACCACTCGAACAGAGCCCACACAAATTAAGATATTTGTGAGAAAACGGTGACATGTTACAGTGGCTGCATTTCCCGAGGTGGTGAATAAAAAAATTAGTTTCAGGATTCTACAATTCTATGTTGGGACAGTAAATATACAACCACATTGTTTTATCGGTGGTCAGTTCACGTACCACGAGGTCTCAAAGGTTAAAGAGTCCCTATTTTCAGTCGAAATTTTCTGTGATGTTTACCGATTAATACATCATCAGTTCCCCTCTAAATACATCGAAAACACAGCGATCTTCACCCATCAGTGAATCATCCATTCCTTCATAAATACATCGACCACAACCACTCTCAGCCTCTGTTTTTAGACTGAATTTACAGAGATATTTTCTAATAAAAATACAAATTTATTTACTAACGCCTCAATGAGAAGAGCTTATATAGTCTCTGTCTTTTAAATTAAAGTCAAAAAGAACGTCAATGGGGAGAAAATATTCATTTTATTTACCAACACATCATTGAGAACCGATAACAAACTCCTTGTTTTTCAGTCAAATTCACAGAGAAAATCGTCCATCAATAGATGAAAAATGGATCAAAGGGTAAAGTGATGTTAAGCTTATGTTATATGCAAATCCGTAGCTTTCTTAAGTACCTCGTATTTCTTTTTAACTCAGAAATTGTTTCTGCACTTTTAACGCATCACTACTTAGACTCCAACGGAAGATAAGTTTTTGCTTTATAAAACGTCGCCCACGTTTAAGATTAGTACTGTACCAGAGTGCGACCCACTAAAAGGTAGGAGTTTTCAATTCTTGAGCATTATATTAGAAGTGTATGTTAAGAAGTTCTTAAGAAAGTATTTACTGCTCGTCTGTTTAACTTCGACTAATATTCCATTAATTCTGTGATAACTGACCAAATTCATCATATGATATTTGTGTAATAAAAAGCTGCTCTTTTGTCTACAGGCATCAAATACGCCTAAATAAAAAGGAAAATCTTCTTTGTTGATCATTGAATACTAATACACGTATCGCACAATGAAAAATAGAAGAGTCTATCACTCAACCGTACGTCCTATTTAGCCAGTGACTCTTCAGATCAATGTTTATATTGGTGCAACTGACCTTTATGAAACTAATTTTCAAGTGCAGAAAGAAAGAATTCTTTAATGTTGTTTTCTTAAACTTTAATTCTAAATTGCATTAAAAACACTTTCAAAATCCCAGGGTCGTTAGAAATAGAATAGACTTGCGGATTATAATCCACGAGTTTATTGCCGTGCACGAATATTTTCATTACCACGCTTCTTTCAATATAGAGCACTGGAAGTCAATAAGAATGACACGTACAGATAAGACAGGAAGTGATCTTTCTTAATATCAACAGAGGCATCGATCTTTTGCATCTCTTATTTAACACCGCATTCGGTTGCTCGCTGTAAATAGACTTCATGAAGGCTGTTAATTATTTAATTCAGTTCGGAAAGTCCCAAAGTGACTATTCAAACACCCTGTCCGCGAGTACTCCAGAACCCTTCATTTCTGCAGGAAGTGGACTTGGACTGAAGCAGTTCTCACACAGCTGCACTTGGTGTGTGAAGGGTTGATTGGATTACAGCCGTGTAGGACTTACAAGATATTGGCAGCCACAGAATTTAGCTAATTTAATTAAACCTATTATTCCTACATGCACCAGTTGACATTTGAACTGGATTTAACAAGGAGTGCGTGACTTGAATAGATGTTCTACGAATGTTTCGTTCCCACGCGCGACGGAGCCGTCCGATACTTCTCCGGCATCTCCAATTCAAAGAAGTTAGTTTCATTCACGAATGAGCAACGCAAATGATAATAAATAATTAACAACAACGTCATGATTCGATAATGAATGGTAAATAAAATATGAAAAAATGTTGTTCATATGCCAGGAATAATTAATAACATATGAAAATATGTTATTCATTATTTAGTCTTATTTATTCGTTGCCTGCTCGTTTTAGCCCTACAACTATGTAGGGCTAAGCAGTTGTGCAGTTGTGCTGCTACTTATATGCGTCATGATACTTCCTATTGTTCAATAACATCATAGGGCTCGAACATAAACCTATTATTCCTATATGGATAGTAAAAATCATTAACAATCTAGATTCTTCAATACTTGAATATATGTTTACAGACTGATACAGTTCTGAGTAGCGCCAGTTTATTGAGTTTGAGACTAGCTCACGAATCGTGGAAGAAAATGTCAACACTTGTCTCTCCTGATCACCTTGTACATGATACGGTTTGATTTAAAAAAATTAAAAATCATTTGAGCCAACAGTTCAGGTTATTAAATGTCAATTGTCGATTTAAGAGTATGACTAATATTGCAATCTTAAAGGCCTGAATGACAGATTTACAAGAAAAAGCGCTTTTCCGAAGCAAACTTCTTATGATAGTGCTGAGATTTATGACGAAGATCTCTGCCTCAATCTCCCTACACTATAGTCAGAGGAAAGGAGGTCCCAGTTCTCTGTCTCCCCACACCACAGTCAGAGGAAAAGGGGTCCCAGTTCTCTGTCTCCCTACACTATAGTCAGAGGAAAGGAGGTCCCAGTTCTCTGCCTCTGTCTCCCCAAAACATATGCCGCGCTGTACGAGCAACTCCGACTGTATTCGAGCTCCAGCATGTCCTGTCCTTAGATCTGTTGATTCGAAGTTTCGTAAAATCTGCACTTAAGATTTTTTGGTCAAAAGAGTACTAAAATAAGCAAATTCATATCATTATTAGCTTGCATTTTAATTCCAATTCAATGAACATGCCCGAAATGTCTTCTTATATGCTGTAGTACAAATACAACCACCTGTCCTATAAGTACTTAAAGTATAGTGTAAGTAAAATGTGAAATATTATCTCAATTAAGTGCTGAGGTTAACCTTAAGTTTCCCCATTTAAAATTGCAAATAATTTGTTGAATTATTTATTTGTGAAGGTTGCTTATGTCTACCGCTTGCGGTCACGATCGACAAACGTGGAAGCTTTCGAGGCCAGTTATCTTTTTTCTTACAGCGAGCCCTGGCTAGGGATATTGAATATCGTCCTTATCTCATTTATTAAGGCTGAATAATAGAGGATATCATCGATACCCGCTCATAACTGTGACTCGAATTGCGCCTACGTCTCACGCTGGGCTGGAGTATCTTACCCGCAGGCGCGACTTGCACGGCCCACATGCCTCGGTGGAATACAGAAATCTTGAAAGAGAATGTGAATAATTAATTCTGTTTTTCTATGGAAGATACTTTCATTCAAGATAACAAAAGTAAATCATTGTTAAGTTATTCTACGTATAAAGAATGTAGAATATGGGAAGGATTTATTTTTACTTACGGTTTGTGCAAAATCTGGCACTTTTGATCGAAATTTTATCATTGGTGCGTAGCACAAGTAAGGAAATTTATAGAACACCTTACATTTAAAATCAACAATCATAAATAATACCCGGAAATTTTTTTCTATCTGCAGTTGTTGCAGCGACAGCGACTAGCGGAACAGATCCGAATGAGGTGCTCAATTAAGGAACTGGTGTAAAGCTTACGTTTGATGCTCGTAGTGCTACTCAGCCGTCAATTGCAAGGTGATCAAAGAGAATACACGTGCTTTAGGAAGGTCTCCAACATTCCTTTCCCGTCACTAACAATAAACATTAGGCGAATGTTATATACAACTCTCTTTTCGATTACCAAGAAGGCCGACTTTTGACACTCACTTATGGCTATAAAAGGAGAGGCTCTCCAGTTTTTTGCTCTTGCCGGAGATCTTAGTGTTATAACGCAGAAAAATCTAGAAACATCCCAGGACTACTTAACTTTTATGTAAATCCCAGTAGACCGCCCCGCCAAAAATGGCAGGACAAATGACGTTAACTTCGTACGAGGCCCTCTTATATACGGTAGATCTGACATGAAATATTGTCATTTGCAGTATCATTTATACGGACTGCCTTCATTGACGGTCTCGGTGATTAGTTCGGAATACGGACCCTGGAATTTTCTTCTATCTAAATCCTTAAGAGTGCGTCAGAGAGATGGACGGCAGGACGAAGCAAGCAACGCTGGGCTATTTATATTATATGGTGGCTATTTATATTATACTCAGCCAACACGAGCAACCGAACCCTATGCGCACGGGAGACAAACTACTAATGAGAAAGACTACTTGTGTTGCAAGTTATTGAAATTATCGATCGCATTCGCTCTTTTCATATTCGAAGAGGCCTGATGAAGTTCGATCACCCTAAAGATATCCGTGTGATAGTATGATGGTACAGGAGTAAGTCAATGAAAGTAGTAAGATTTTCAGGCTCATTTTCAAGATGAAGCTTTTCTCCAAAAATGCCAGGCCCTCATCGTACTGCTTTATTGAGTGCTGTTTTACTGGGCCAAACATTTCATTCTATCATGTTGCGAATGCGAGGCCATAGCAATATTTTCGCATTTACTGGGACTGAATCCTTTGGGCTATGATATCTTACCTAAAATAACCTCATTTAATTAGAACCTTACGACAATAACCGGTAAGGCGTGCTTCTAATTCATTCTGACTTAAGCAAATTCCCTGTACCGAGACAATAAACTACCAATTGAGAGCTCACATTAATCGAACCTTGCAATGATCGAAGAAACACAGGCAGGGCGAAGCTCCTCGAGCAGTGACCTTGCGTTGCCATCAGTATAAAAGCTCCCCGTCTGACCTGCTCTCGACACTCGAGGTCTGAGAAGCAGGCGTCAGCAGTGCTCTCTGGAAGCTCGTGTACCCCAACGGTTACTTCTTTTGAAAATATCCGCAACGAAATTACAGGATATACTCCCATCGAAAGAGTTTTCCAAGTGACCGAAACGGAATACTTCCCTACCAGAGCCATGTGGACTACAGTGAGTGGGGATCAATTTTGTCTTTAGCCTAGGCGATGGTCGGTCTAATTTTTCAGATTGGGAATTATCGATTTATGTAATGGTAGATCTTGTGAATTTGAGTATTTCTCGGGGATGGTAGATATTCCCTAGAATGTTTTCGCATTGTCAAGCAGTGGTAAGATTGTCAGAGCTCATGCAATAAAGTAAGTATTGTTGACAATGATGGTATCTCTGCACTTGAACTGCTGTACTCAACAAGAAACAGTGCAAGCGTTGACGTTTAAATGACATAGACGTTTAAAAGATAAATGTATAAGCAGAACTTGGTTATATAATATTTAAGTAGAACAATTAAGTATCGAACTTGGTATTAAATTTTTCTAAAAATGAATGTCTCAAGTGAAGACGAAAAATTAATTGATTAAATCTGATCTGTTTTACAGGTTTCAAAATCAGAAAAAAATGTTATTAGTTTCACATTAAAAATAAAAATGAAATGCCGCACAAATGCCGCATTCAAAATGGAAGATACTTGACATTTCTGAACACGAACAGAGGCGGCCAATACGAGTATTGAGTTTATCCGTCGCTCGCAGGACTTATTTTTACTTAGGCTTAAAAGCTCGATTGTAAGAGACTAATGACCACGGCATTAACACTGAGCCCCTGCAGATACATTCTTGGATTTGGATTTCGATGGTGAAGGATACAGAGGAAATATTCTGTGATAGATTTTTCATGGCGGAAATTAAGCATGCATATATGTATGTCTGTTGAACACTAAACGTATGACTTTATTTATAGATGTTATTCTTGCGGAAATCAAGCGCTGAAAATGATCGAGCTGAAGCTCGGTCTGAGCTCAATGAGTCGTTTTATGGAGACAATTAATTAATGTAATCCAAAGCACTACTTCATGCGACTCTTTTTACATTCTCGCGATGAACTCCTGGAATGCCAACTAAGGGCGATTTATTAAGGTTTCTCAATGCTAATTAAGAGATCCAGGACAGCACAATTCTAGGCTGCATTCACGTTAAAAAGGATCTTGTATGTAATTGATTTTTTTTTGCGCTACATAAGCCGTTTTTGTCGCGATAAAACCTCTGTACATCGCAGCTCAAGTACGAAAAAACAATGATGTGGATAGCATGATTTTTTCTTGTTGAATCAAATCCTAATTAAGTGAACGAACAGAATTCTTACGGAAACACATTTTGATGTGCTGCGAAAAAAATTCAAATAAACGTTTGTGAAATTCGATAAAATTCGCCTCGTTGGAGCCGATATAGATGAAATGCATGTTTCTTAGAGCTGAACTTAAAAACTAAAACTTTTTTCAAATAGTTTCATACTATACAATGACCAATTCTCATGTGAGTACAAAATTAAAAATTAGAAAAACCTGTTTGAGAATAATCTGGATGGTTATTCCTCCACATTTACGATGTTCACGTCTTTTCATTCATTGTTCCAAACGAGAGCTGCCGCCTAGAATCCATACACATGCATAAGAAGCTACTCTCTCATTTCTTAAACATGACTCAAATCCCGTTAAGGTTCACCAAACCTGATTGAGAGCTGTTGATCTAGGTACGACATCGAGCCTCTGCTCTCATAAAAAAGAGACGGAAATAACTGAGAAATTTGAAGAAGGGCGTTGCCTCCTTGGGGCAGTCTCGCCGACTGAACCACGTGACTGACGTAAATGAAACCAAGAGTGGAGCCTGAACCTATGAACTCTTCTAATGCTGGCCCTGTAAGCGAATTATTGCGCTGGAGATCGCGGTGGTTAACGCCTTCCCGTATACGCTTAAATTACCCAGATTACACTGCTAATTATCTGGACGTCAATAGTAGTCGTTGTGCACGAAGGTGCTGTGAATTTCTCGAAGCCAAGTTGATCAAATTGAGCATGTGCTGTTGCTGCTGTGAAGTCGAATATTCAAAGTTTTCAGGCCGAATTAAGAGTAGGTTGATGATGTGATATTATGAAATATTGACGTTTTATTGTTTAATTGAGAGTAAATTCTTGCTCTTTCTTGAGTAGTTTTCTTACAACACATTGCATGAATAAGATTGAAAGCGTTTAGTTTTTATGCATCTGAATTTTATTTACAAGTAGTATAAATATTACTCAGACACCAACAGAAGTTAACAACAGCAGAATATCAAATCAGTATCTAGCCTTTTGATTTGTACGTCTTTTTGTTCTATATTTTGATCCTCAAATCTCAAATTAATATAGAAATAGAAAAACCACAGAGAAATTATTACTCGAGAAGATCTGTTGTCTTTCTTTCGTAGCAGGGTTCATTTTCACAATATTAACAGAATGTTTTTTTAAAAATGAGTCAATGCTACGAGGGTTCTTATTGTGCTACGTACTTTAGGACACTTTGCGTGTGGCGAAAGAAATTAATTTTATAAAAACACATTGCCAACATTTCTGCTATGTAATAACGGTGGTTCGTCCATGAGGTCGTTTCCTTACCTTCTTAAACGTACTTTATAAGGAGACAAATTTATAAAAGCCGGGTTATTGGAGCGCTAAGTCTTTTCAAAAGCACTTCAGTTTATACACAATCTCAATACGAGCCATATTATCAAGAAACTACTCTCTTACTCAAGTTATTGTTTTCCTATTGGTTTATTGGAAACAACTTTGAATTTTAAATGGAACAGATGCACTCCTTGCACCCAGGCGATCAACCTGAAATACTCCATGCAAATCCATTTCAATTTCCTTTTTTGCAAAGGACTTCTTTCTCCTCAGCACGTAGAAATGAGCACTTTGGATATAAAATTTCTCATTTTTCTCAGCCGGAAGCATTAATTTCACTCCCTAGTTATTTAGAAGCGAGAAAAAAAAATTGTTTTTTGTCCATGTTTTTCTTGTGGAGGACCTTGGGCGTGTCCTTGATCAGCTCCCGTCCCCCCAGCCCCCACCGGCTTCGTTGCTGTAATTGTTTCATTTGAAACTCATTTTCTTAAAGCGTCTTTTTAGGATTTACCACTGAAGAGAAATCGCGATCTTGAATGTAATAATTACGCGGGAAATAGTTCTCGTAGCTCACTTTCTCCCAACGTTGCTGCTAAAAAAAGTTGAAAATCAATTCTAATTAAGAGTATAGAAATCGAAAATATGCATACTCGCTGATACATTTGTCTTATTTAAAAACGTGCATATTTTCCTCGTGTATTAATTAAATATATACGATTATTTCACGTTTCGTACCAGTTTTCCGCCTTTTATCGGCAAGGAAATGCCTACACCTGACCTCGAGTTTTACGTTCCAGCAGATACAGGATCTCGCATTCTGGATAGCCCAACGACATAAAAAATGCAGATTCTTTTACTTTTTCTACCCAATTTATTGGAACAATACTGTACGTCCCGTTAATTTACATACTCATCTTTACATCAATTGAACTTTCATAATTCATTTGGTCACAGTAACTGGTACGTCATACGCACCTGGTACGTCAAATGTACACATGGTACGTCAAATGCGTACCTGGTACGTCATAATGTGTACCACACAGCTCTATAACACACTACTAACAAATGATCCTGAATAACTGGCGCTC
>VOMN01134945.1:0-15205 GCA_014899125.1 Orchestia grillus | reverse complement strand
CCCCTGGGGGTGCTAGTCCCCATAGCATAGGATAGGCAAACCTAACTAAACTACCTCATTTGCCTATGGCCTATCTTGTGCCCCCTGAGGGGTCTGATGTAATAAAGAACTTCCTTAGAAATAGGAAAGTTGATAACCATAAATTATGAAGGAACTGCTTTTGAGTTTTCAATCATTTGGATGTAGAATGAGCATCAAATTCACTTCTTACACAGTCATTTGAGTGATTTTCCAGAGAATCTTGGTGTTGTTAGTGAAGAGCATGGTGAACACTTCAATCAGGACATTGAAGTTATGGAAGAATGCTACCAAGGCAGATGGGACTGTAATATAATGACCATAATAACAATATGCAATATGACACTGCTGGTGCTTGAGGGATGTTCCAGATATTGTGCATGACAGAATGTTCATAAAAAGGAAGTTCACGTAGCTGTAACTTAAGCATAAACAATTAACATTTTGCACATCTCTGCTTGTATTTCTTACTATAAGCACAAAATTGACAATTCCCATATCTCTTTCTCTCCATATATATATATATGTATACGTAATATCATATCTTGAAAACATGATGTGTTGCACAAAACCTAATAGTATATTTGGATTCAGCACACCAACATTAACTAGATTTTGTTAGGAAACATCATGCCAGAAAAATTGCATGTACCAGTGTAATTGAATGGGATTTTGTATGAGATCAAAATTGTTATAGGCTATTTACTTTATATTATTTATATAATATTTTTACCATTGGTCTATAACATATAACTTAGACCTATACATTCCTGCATTTTGAGCACCATTAATATTTTCACTCAAGTGCTATTAAAATAATAAATTCATATTTTATTTACCATGTATGAGTGTAGGTTACTAACTATTAAGAATTGTAGTTTTTGTAAATTCCTTTTTGTAATATTTTGATAATTAATTAATTATTAATAAAAGAGAATAAGTATGAGAGTAACTAACAAGGGATAACTAATAACTAAACTAAACTAAATGAATACTAAAAAACTAAAACTAAAGAATGCATAAGCATTCTTGAAAACTAAACTAAAAAACTAAATGAACTAAAATGAATAGAATGCATAAGCTATAATTAAATATAATTTCAGAGAATGAACTTACATTACTAACTTTAACAACTAAAAGTGAGTATGACACATTTATCTATTGTGCGAGATGTTTGCTATGCTTTGTAGACTACAGGTGAATAAAGATATTCAAGGTAAATTAAGTTGAATTCCCAGTAGTTCTCACAAGACATCATTTGGTTCACTTGACATCAAAGATTTAATAATAATAATAATTAGTCCAAAAGAGCTCATGAGTGTTTGCTTGTGTAGCAGGTAAAAAGAAATAAACAAAGCATATCAACAATATAATTTAATTAGACTTTGGTAGATGGAGTCAAATAAAAAAACTGAAAGACTCCTGGCATTACTACGAGTCCAACTCCAACTCTAATTCCAGCTCTTCCCAACTCCACAATCCTGTTTGTAATGTCTATATCTTGGCCTCTATTATCCCTAGTTAATTACATGAAGCTGGTGTGCACAAATACAAGCAAGAAAGTGATCAATGGCTCAAGTTTTACTAGTATGTATGTTTATATATAGATGTGAATGGGTTGAATGGTGTATTTCAATCAGTAATTTTAATCACTTACTAGGCTAATTTTTTTCATTTATTTTTCAACTTTATATTTTTTATTTTATTTTCATTTTACATGGAAAGAGCTTTTGCCCCCCCCAGCTGCACCTGGGGTGCTACACAAATATTGCCCCCTTGCATCAGACCCAGTTCTACCAAAGTATTTCATCAACAGATCAAGAGGAATAGTACATACATTCAAATTGGCTGAGCAAAACAATGTTTTCTAATATTGAAAAAATTCAGTACATACTTGTAGGTATCTATGTTCAGTGCCAGAAGTCCAAACTTTATTGAAGTCTAAACACTAGGATGGTATAATACCCAATTTAGCTACTTCTTTTACAGAAATCAGGAATAAAATTTACATGGAGTTCTAAACTTTGCAAATTCACCTACTCATACTAAAAATCTAAAATAGCATTTAAAGATATAAAGAAATTAGGACATCCAACCTTACTGCAAGAAGAAACAAGAATTATTATCTACTGTATGTTTGCAAAGTTAGCAAATTAAACTGTTCAATTCCACTAAGGAATATTAAAAAAATCACACAGTATGCTAACTTTTAGGCAAATAAGAAAATTAGACCTGACCTCACCTCACATTTGGCACAAACTGCCTTGAGCATCTTTTCCCCCTTCAGAAGGAACTTGCCAATTATGAACGACAGTCTCTCGAGGGGCTCATGGCGATCATCTTTGACCACCACCAGGGCTGAGCTGAGCCGCTCAAAAGTGTGCTGCACAGTTGCCGAGTCATCTTCGTCACAGTGACTGATCTCGTGAATCAACACACTTTCACTGTTCAAACAAAGAGTGAATTCAATTCCAGACTAGGCAAATGTAGGGTGACCACAAATTTTAAAAGCAAAACAAATAAAAGTATGTGCAATGTAAACTACTTGTAAAATAAAATAATGCAATTACGTTCAAAGTGTGAGATTAGAAACTGCAACTTGTCCAGTTAAACTAGATCATTAAAAATAACTTTTGAATAATAACTGGACAAACTTAATTCTAAGCAACCAGCAAAGCACACTGAATGACAATTAAAAAAACTCCTTAGCAATGGCAGCATAACCTAAATTGAAATGGAATGCTCACTCAAGCACAATTCAATATAGCTAGAGAAAAATGTACATAAAATAATAATAGAAATCATACAAACAATACCAAAAATTCAAAGAATAAAAGAGTCTTCATAATAGTAATTTCATTTTATTCTACATCAACAACTTGAAAGTTATTGAGCTTTGTAAAAAAGGAAAGCCCTGTTCACCTCAACATAAGTTGGCAAGAAGCAATAGCAGAGGGGTAGTTAACTTTTAATTTTTAGACAATTTTTCATTAANTTAATCTCACCAATTTCCAGACAATGTTCAATTCATGTCTACTCCATTTTTTATCATAATTTTATTTCAACTGTTTCAAAATTTAACTTTACAAGCAATCAAATTCCCTGTTTTGTAATGGTCCAAAATTTATAATTTTCTGAAAAACCTATCCTATTATTTAACACTAGGAAAAATATACCTTGGACAAAATGTTATAAGTAAGAAACACAGAAATCTGTAAAGAAATTGAAAAACTAGAGAATTTATTGCTGGGAGCCAAAAACCGCAAATCATACATTTTCTGGTCTCAATCATTGTAATAAATGAACATGATCTCAATTATGAACTAAAACACAACCTAAAAATTAGATCAATACTTTGACCACACTAGTTTTTATACAAATAAACCATTGAAAGTAATCTTACCATTACATAAGCAAAATATAAGGCTACATAGTTTGGCACAAACAACCTGACTTCTTCATAACCCTAGGTACATGTCCTGAATAAGAGGTAACATAGAATAACTCTTGCTTATTACAAGAACCAAGGGTGTCAAAACGTAACATGTTTAGGCTCTCACCATAACAATTCACCAGCTATTTGGGAACACAAACCAGAATTCTACAACCAAGTAAAGAATCACCTTAACCCTCTGATTTAATTTCTGTTGCAAATGAACTAAATATAGCACACATGGTTGCTCATTTTTTATTAACTTTTGCACATATTCACCCTAAATTTGATTGAAATAGTAGGAATTTAAGGCTAAACCCTTTTCTACCATTCCACTAGTAAAATACTGCCTGCTGCAAGTCAAAAGTAAAACTACAACTCACTCATTCACTGCTGACTCCAATGATATGCTTTCTGATCCCAAGGCTGAAATTCTTCTAATTTGATCATCATATTCTGCAAGAATTAAACTAATGTTAACTTTTGGATCATATTACAGCATGAAAGAGAAGATATATGATCAATCATTGAAAACACTTTATTAAAAACTAAGTTTAAATTTCATTTCTCACACTTGTTTGAGCAATGAATAAGCCAGAGAAATTACCAGCCTTCAGAACATCTAAACAATAGCTTTAATAAGAACACTAGGAAGCTCTCACCAACAGATTTCATGTGTTTCAAAGTTGATAAATGTCCTCGTAATGCAGCAGCTTCAGCAGGTATTTGCTCTTCACATAATCTGCAGAAAGCAAAACAACTGGACGCACCAGGTTTGATCCAACTTGTATAGCGCACATCCTTTTCCCAGTCAGGATTGTACACCCCTTTCCTTATATTTGTAGGCCCACATTCAATAACAGCTGTTCGTTCTCCATTATATAATTTCATACATGCTAAATGTTTTTTACTGCGTGCGTGATACCTAAGTACAGTGATATCCGAGGTAATCTCACAGTCACACACCTTGCACATTGCCCTGCGACTGTTGCTACCTCTTGAAAGCCATGCTGCAAACAAAGGGTTTCTTTCCCAAGCTGTTCTGTAATGCTGGACTCTATTACAAGAAGTCCGATAAGCTCTAGATTCAAGGAACTTTTTTTGACGTTCAGGCAGAGCAATGACTTTGGTACGAACAACACTGAAGCTCTGGGAGTCCTGACATTCAGCCAAAGTTGGCAAAGGCCTGTCATTACTAGTCACTGAAGGAGCATAAAAGGTATTAGTGACCAGTGCAGAAGATTCTGTTTCAGAAATTAGGGACTCATCAATAAAAATTTCAGCCTTCACAATTTCTTCTGCATCAAATTCCTCTACTTTAATTACAGACATGGTAAAGGCATGTACGTATAATGAAATCTGAAAAAGATACAAGTAAATTATGACATTTTCCATTAATTCAGCAGTCAAATGTACAATGTTTAAAAGGAGAACACTAAATACAAATAATACTCAACATCCCAAAAATGTAGCTAGGAATTCTGTTTCACACAAAATTAGGATCAAGAAAAATATGCAAATATTTTGAAGTTATCTTTCAACTTAATTCAACTTTCATAATTTTGCCTGAGATATATAAAAGTTCAGAAATAAAACATGTATTATAATTACATTTTTAATATATTCTTTATTTTACCTATTCTGAAATGGGAAAAACAGAATCCCATAGAAATTCAGTATTAAAATGTATTTAAAAATTCAACATAAAAATGATAAGCCACCTCCAAATGAATTTTTTCCATTAATAGTTACAAGTTTTAAAAACAAACATTGAACATACCTACTAAGAAGTACCCCTAAACAATACAATATAAAAAACATGATGCAATACAAGACTTTTACCAGTACATCAATTCCGTACATTGCAAAATAAAGCACAGTAATTTCTATTTAATAATGAACTATATTTAATAATGCTTTAGGGCTGATAAAATACGCAAAAATATTCTCAAATAATAAAAACACCATTCACAATATCAAGTGCAATAATAAAGTAGTCACCATATCATAAGCAACTAGTTATAAATTTCTGCCTACATAATGCATACAATTAACGACGTCTGGTAACTGATAGAAATTTGCCTATACTTAATGTTTGATGACTTGATTTTTAATTTACTTCTTAGGTGAATCACTTAAAAATCAATTATTTTTCTTCCTTTCTTTTACTTCTCCCATTGTAAACAGTTTCTTCTTCTTCTTCTTCTTCTTCAGTTTAGTGAGGGTTCTTCTTCTTCTTCTTCTTCTTTTTCAGTTTAGTGAGGGTTCCGGTTCCAGTCGGACCATGCACCTCCGCAAAAAGTTTTAGAAGGAGAACGCAGTCATAGAAATGAAGTTAATGTAAATTGTGAGCAACCTTTTGCTTGCGCCAGAGGTGGTCAATAAAAACGGTCGGCAGATTTTTTTATGCTGAAATATTTGAAACATAACAGCCATGAAGTTTATACGAGGCAACGGATTAATTCATCAAAGTTCTAGGATGTCATCTGAACAAATTTGAAGGTATTTTGACGTTCCTAAGTAGATTATATAAGGTAAGAGAGTGGAATACGAAGTAACGCAATTTACTCTACTATGAAATCGATAACCGAAATCTAATAGTTTTTTAATTATATATCATATTTTGAAAATTTTCTTGCACTACTGTAACGTGCACGAATGATCTAAACAGAAATTCCTTAACTCCATTGTAATTTTATTTCAGGATAACATTCGTTAACACCAGACCTGCAAACGGTTGTATACAAGTACAATTAACAACGCAAACCTAACATGACAAATTCAAGGTAGCTCACGCTCTAAGAGATTCCAGCACATCGGGAACATTTCGCGTCTCATGAAGCGGTTCTGAAGACCCAGGTTTATGGGTGAGAACTACCGGAGTGCGATTTCTACATACTAATTTTCCAGATGTTATGATTTAGCCCGGTGCGGTTTATTTGTCCTTTTTTATCTCGAATCCATCGTACCTATGGTCATACATTATAGTCCTGAGCCAAATGCAAGTACAGTCCACACGCTACTCGACGGATTAGTGAAGTGACGTCACGCCAAATGCAGCTTTTCATTGTGAAATGCAAGAGAAATAAATAAAGTTTAAAATTTCCAATTATTTCATTTGCAGCTACGTAAAGAGTTTGCTCAGATTGAACGTTTAAGATTGAATTGATGACTGTTTATAAGTTACTTCTTTATCTTTCCTCTCTCTGAAACAAGGTCAGTTATGACTTCATGGCTATAGATAAAATTCTATTTCAGTTGCTCTCTGTAGTTTGAGCAAATTGTCATTTTGTATTCCAACCTTATGCAAAGTTATCAGTAAAATGAAAAGTACGTTTTTTATGTCATGCATCTATTGATGGCATTAAATGCATGTGCATGATAGATGAAATGAAACGCAGGCGATGTAAAGGAGAAGCGTAAAAATCTTTAAAATCAGACTTTTCGAGCCCATAAACTGACTTAATTTTTTTCATAAGTACGCACACTATGACTTTCATTGAGAGATGGCTTCGTTGTACGACTGTGCAAGGATTCTCTATTGCAAAGATCAAAGGTAATCGCAGTAATTTTCAATACGTTGAATTCATCAATCATAAGTTTTTATTACAACGGTCACCATAAGAATGCTGCCTCACACTGGAGTGGGTCGGTGACTCAGAACATTTCAGTGAATTATAGTATATGTGAATTATAGCAGCATACTAATTGGCAGAGTATTCTTGAAAAGGAAACATAATCCACTAGTTCTCTTATTAAGTAAGATTATGTGAAAATGTCTAAGAAACTTTATTATCTCAACTTTTTATTAGTAACCTGTCCTCTTACTGTAACATTTTTATCGAAAATGATGTACTTGCCTGCTCAAAAAACCTCTTGAATATTAACCTTGAAAAGCTCTTGATCGACAATTTGGACCTAGTCTAAAACCTCTAGGCAAATATCGATTAATCAGAGGAGCAACATAGTGGGAGGTATACTGCAGTACTTCATCATAAAAAGTAGATAAGAAATGATCAACGAATAAAAATATAAACTTTCCAGGCAGCTGGCTCTTAAGGGCTTACTGCATTCATTCGAAATATGATTCGGCGCCATTTTTTTCGCGACCGAAAATTACCAAGGTGTTATGAAAATACATGATTGATGACTGGTTCCTCTCTCTCCATGACCTTTTAATTTCTCCCCTGCAGCAGTCCAAGCGGCCGGATGGTAGTGGTACACAGTATGCTGGGAGCAGAACTACCATCACTACCGTACTATATTCAATGTTAACCTTTACTGTAGACTGCCTGTAGTGCGATGTAGTCCGTCTCCATTGTTTGCTTGTGTGTGGTCATGCTATACAACAGCTTTTCGTCCAGGTGAAAGCCGTAGAACGATAGAGAACACTCGAATTGTCCGTCACGAAATTCAGGAAAATGATATTTTCTTAGTCAACTAAAGTGATTTATTCTCTCAGTAAACGGTATGCAGAATAATAAAAAAAGATTTAAATGATTTTTAATGCAGGCCTGGAATTTGTCAATCATTGCTCAATTACCACATGGGGGTGGGTGTCGCGTCTCCTCCGCGTCAATGGCCAGTAACGGGGCTAATTTGTATGTGTGTGCATGGAGAAAGTCGAGAGCTTTCGTTTGAGAGTAATTTGAGCTCTTTAGGTGGAATAGGTGATCAATGAGAGGTAAACAAAGTTATTTCTTTATCCTTGGGATATTTTGACTTTTGGCATTTTCAACCCAGTATGGAGGCTAGTATGTAAAAACGGCACTCCGGTGATCACGCGCTTAAAAGTTTTGAAGATTATTTCCAGTTCCAATCATTTTCAGAGCCTTGATGAAATCAGCCGCATTGTCGAAGATATTTATATGCAACGAGTAGACAATGAGAATCTCTTTTTTAAATAACATGAACATCTGTAGCGCATTAAGGGATGAGTCTCCATGTACAGGGTGAAAAAATATATGAAATGCGGTTGAATGAAAAAGTTCTTACTGCAATATGAAGCGTTGTTTTTGCAATAGTTACGATTCATGACTTGATGACATAACGAAAAACGGAAGATTAAATAAAAGTTCCTTTTTCGATCGAACGTGATAGTCCTTTTATTTTTGATCATAAAGAGTACAATTTGGTCAACAACCTGTGAATGCTGGCAAAAAATAAAATTTCGAGACGTAGTAGTAATATCGGCAGTTCCATGAATCGATCTTTAAAGTTCTGGTTGTACTGACTATATCGTTTTCGGAAATTATATCTTGGCTCCAGCGGATGGTGCAGGCGTGGTGAAGGGATCATCAATTCGGGTAGTAACAACTGATACAACCATTACGGGTAGTAACAACAGATACAACCGCCGATCTTACATTTTGCTGTTATCTGCCAAGGGTAGCATGACGTTTGCAGTTCTCCAGTAAGATAATCTTCGTTGACCTGAAAAGTGGACAGGAAATTTACGTATAGGGAGAGAGGGCAATTTGAAAATTTTGTCACTCAAAATATCACTGATAAAAATAATGTAAGAAATCATCAGGCTCACACGAAATAGATCTGCCTGTTTTATTTCTTTATTTCTTAATCAAAGAGGGATTTGATGTTGAGATTGACTGAATTCTACGCTAATATAATCAACGATGACTCTATGTTAGGCGCTATGAATAAGAAATAAATCCTTACTACCGGCGAACATTTGCTAATTCACTCACGAAGAATGTTAGTCAACGTACAGAAGTGTGGTTTGTCATATTGAATGAACTATTAGTGAGCAATGCGAAATATTTTCTACTTGATGATACCCACTTCTCTTACAGCAAAATCTTGATAAATATCCAACGCTGCAATTGAATGAATTAGAGCTCTTCGTTCCTTCAGATCATTGAACGTCAACAATGCACCTGACGACAATTTCCAAGTGCACCGAATGGAATATAATGAATATAGCGTACGAGTCTCCCTTAGAATAGTTTTCAAAGGCTTGTCTGTCTCATGAGTGTGGATGTACGGATTTCATATGTACTCGCGAACTACTAATGTACCAACTATACTCATCAAGACGTGAATAATAATTTCATACGAATATGTAGGCAGCCTTGATCGAGTCTTACCCCTGTGTAGAAACGGCACCATCCGCTGCATTCTGCAAATAAAAGATGTTATATTTCAGTAAATGTAATTAAAAAAACATTTTCCTTTTTTTCTTTTTCTTTTATTCATCTCTTTTGAATACTCTAAAATACTCTATGTAAATACTCTATGAGACAAATGTCATTGTCTGACATTGGATTGATGCGTGACTTGATCCTCCACAGACTGAACTTTGGGAATGAGGCTGAAAAATTTAATAAACTAATTTGATAACACGGGAAAAAAATAGTAAAATGGGCGTAAAAACTTCTTTTTCTGAAAAACGTTTTCATACAGACTATTTCGTTCGGCAACTATATTTTCTTTAAGTCTAAAAGCATGAAAAACTCTGTATAGAGTCTGGCTATGAATAAAGTTTTTCTTCACTGTGGGCTCCATGGCGTACTGGTAGCGTGATGGCCTCTTAACCGAGAGGACCTGGGTTCGAATCTCGGCTCAGGCGAGGCATTTTCACCTAACTAGAGAGTATTTCCTTAGGAAAAGAAAGTTTAAGCCACATATTCCTCACAACCCTCACCCACGCCAGTAGTTGTAAGGCATTTAAAACCCAACGGTAAAACGTGTTGGAATTAACAATGGTTCTTCATGGCAGTTATCATCAACTTTTTTCGATAGATGGGTTTGCTCTCGAAAAATTGTGAAGTGGCAATTAAAAACTATTAAGAAATAAAAACAATGGTTTCTGATCGCATTTTACAGGAGTTCCATTTGGAGCACTTAATTTGTAAGCCGGAATAATTCTAATAATACGTTGGATACATTGGAAGTAGCTTCAGTACCCCTCCAAGGGCCACACCGGTCTACCGCCTTGCCAGAAACATCCTTTATCGGGCTTTCTTTCCGAAGAGAAACACTCCGCCCGGAGAATCGAACTCGGGACCTCTTGCTGGGAGGCAACCATGCTGTCACTCGCACTACAGAGTCACTCTATACAAATTATTTAATGTGCATTTGTAATTTTTTACTCACGCGGAACTCCGTCGACGAAGAAACCGTACTGAAAAAGAAAAAAACAGAAAGTCAGAGAAATTTAACACAGAAAATCCAAAAACTCTTGCTTCACAAATACTTTAAAGTAAATACGTGTCATACCAGCTAAGCCACTGACCGAGCTGCAACACGGACGATAATCTGCTCGAGCGTCCTTAGAGCGACAGGAACTTCCCGTGAAAAACTTTTTTTGATTCTTTTATTACGTATATGAAAATAGGGTATATTTCATACTTGCAAACTTGTCGAAATTCGTCTCACATCTTAATGACTTTAACTTTAAAAGACCATTTGATCCTTGACTTAGCACAACTGACTGACATTGCGGAAACAAGACGGAAAGAAAATTGATTCGTGAATCTAGAGACAATAATTCTACTCTCGGCAGCCCTATGATATGAAAAACGCGGTGAAATTGCTCATGTTTGATGGAATGACCTAATGATCTAGCGTATTTTATCATCAAACGACATGTAAAAGGCTTTAATACAGTATCATTGTATTGAAATTTAACTACGCACAATAGAGCAAATCTCTGGTTCCGCTGCCATTGCCAAGGGGCAGGTAACTAGGCAAAGGGCGACCAGCAGCAGCAGCTTCAGGGCGGCCAGGGGCGATGACTTCTGAAACAAAGCAGGTCTCGGCACAGAATGTACCTCACGCGAAGCTTGGATGCTGTGACCTACGATGACATCAACTCTACTGGTGCCAGAAAAGTCTCATGGAAATTTTTGGGGCCTCCAATACGCAACAAAACAACATTCAAATTCAAGACGTCCTTGCTAACCAGTTATCTATGTACATACTATTGTAGCATGTACTGTGATGTACGTACAGTATGTAATTTTATGTCTAAAATAATATAATCTCATTAAGTTTTAAATGAGAAAAACTTTCGTTTGACTATCGACCAGGAAACACGAACGAAGTCATTGTTACCACTTGAATCTTTTTGTGAGAACATACCGCCCGCAAAAAGTTCCTTGAAAGTATCGCACACGCGTATGTACGATCGACTATAGCCTACATAGACAAGTCTTTTAAACAAATAAGAAAGAAATTTAAATTTTGAATTATCACATATGATGCATGTCACTTCCCGAAATTGATTTTATTTCATTGAAGAAATTTCGACGGACAATCAGTTCATAAAATTACGACAAATGTCCAGTGACTAACGTGGCCAGGGCACGGTCACAGCGCCAACCTAAAATCAGGGGTCAATGTGGGACGAAAATGCGTAATGCAGACCCTGGAAGAAGTAGGTGACCGTCATACTGTCATCAGGCTCATATATCCTAATTTATTTTCCATCACGTGCTGTGACATACGTGAAAGTAAAAGGGGCGCTGTACCGTAATTAAAATTCCACTCCATAAACACTATACAGACCACACGCACGCGAAGGAATACTCCAGCATTTCAAAAATTCAAGTACAAAATGTCACACTGATTGTTCTCTAGGTCCTGCTTTTTTCACAAAAAATGCCTGTTTTGTTGAACGAATCCAAATGAATACTTGAAATTCACTCTGGCAGTCAACTAACGGAAAAATGTCAACAGAAGCTCACCGCGCTGCGTTGACATCGATACGCCAGTTGCGGTTGCGATATCCTAGACGTTTACGTTCTGGATTAAATTTTTCAGAATTCCTTTAGTGAGTGTTCGGAGTGGGCAAAATTAAAATTTTCTAGCCTTCCTGAAACACAGGTACCTATTTCTAGCAGACGAAGCCTTATATTGGTGTCAGTCTTTTTGGTGGTGAAATTAAAACTTGAAGCAAAATTGATCTTGTTTTGTTTGCATTCAGTTTTTAGATCTAACGTCTCAGAAATAACTTCCCATGGAATTTAAGCAACTTGTGGATTTGCTAGAGAAATAAGTTTACTGTTCACCAGGCGTATATCAGGACACTTGTAGACTCAATTCCGCACAGAATTGCCGCTATTATTCGTGCTCGTGAACATCTTACACCATATTAGTAGTAGGTGACTAATTTTTTGTCCGGAGTGCTTAGGACACTGGTAATATTTAGTTCAGAACAACTGTTGATTCCCTGTACATCCATATAATTGACGAGCTTTTGCACTAAAATTAAGGTTTTCAATTTTTTAGGATATGTAAAAGGGATTTAGGATATGTACTCTAGACAAGGATGTCCTAACATGCTATGCAGATCAAGACATCCTAATATACTATCCAGACCAATATGTCCTAAAACACGCACTCCTTATTCGCTATCCAGATCAGGATATTCAATGGCACTACCCAGACCACTATGTCCTAACACGCCATCCAGATCAGGATATCCAATAGTACTATCCAGACCAGTATATCCTAACACGCCATCCAGCTACACGAGTAAAGGCATGAGAAGAAGAGTTTTATTCCAGGTAGCAATTCTCTGAAAGCCAACTAAACTAGAAGTAAAATTTAATTCACGCCGGATGTTGTCTCAGTTGCGAGGTTATTTATTGAAACCTGCAATTTTATTGCATCTTTCGAATTCCATTCATTGAGTTCGATGTTCGAGTTTTATTGGACGTCGACTGCAGAGCATCGAATGTGATGCTAAATGTAAGTGCATCACCGAAAAAATCTGCCTGATTTCTGAAATCACTTGTGTCGCTAGAATGGCCATAAACTTTTATACTGAAATTCATTGAGCAAACCCCAAATCACTAGGCACCATTGACGAGAATATGTAACAAAAAGAAAAGAAGATTAAGGGATATCTTTTTGTGCTCTCATAGTCATTAAACATAAATTAAAAATACATTTTACTTCTCATTACATGTTTCCAAACGAAGTATCTTGCTTAATATCTTCTAGTTAAAAAAACAATCCGAAAATATGGGGAAATTATGAACGCAAATTACTTATGGATCAGATTTCACATTTACATTGCATGAAAAGCTGTAGTAACCTATACACGTGCCAAAGTGAAAGAAATGCTCTATGGTTTTCATTCTCATTGCAACAGAAAGATAATAGGTGTAGGGATGCAACAATGCACTGCCATTCACAGAGTCTGGGGCAACTCTCTGCGCCTTGAACACGAACAAAATTCTCGATGTACGAGTACTTCTGTCGTATTAAATATGCGCAATCCATCTGAAGAAAGCAAACGCTAGACCTTTCTTTAAACGAGTTACCATCTTTACCGCGACACACACCTGGAAATTAGGAAGAAAGTAATGAATGGATGGTATTTTTCGTAAGTCGACTTAAAATCTCTTACCTTCTACGTAGAATAGGAGTATGTGTACAAGACAAAGATACGAGTGCGAATGGAGAGTGGGGGTGCTGGGACGCGTATTTAATTCCGTTGTTAATTCCGGGTTCGAAACCGCAGATGCACCAGCCAACCTACGATTATCCATCCTCTTCTGTATATGAACACCTGAATGTTGTTACAAATTATTTTTGAGAACAGTGATCGAGGTCACTAGCTGTAACTAAACAAATTTCTGGAGAGAGAAGAAATATCCCGAATAAGAAGCAACCCAAGTTCAACCCTATTGGTACAACCTATTCTAATTTCTTTGGGTACAGGAATGTTTGTCAACGTACGTCACGACTTGGCAGTCACGACAAACTCGCACTGAATTTCGAATCCCAGAACTACGAGTCCCAGAAGTAAGAGTCCCAGAACTACGAGTCCCCGCACTACGAGTACCAGAACTACGAGTCCCCGCACTACGAGTCCCCGCACTACGAGTCACCGCACTACGAGTCACCGCACTACGAGTTCCAGAACTACGAGTCCCCGCACTACGAGCCACAGCACTACGAGTCCCCGCACTACGAGTTCCAGAACTACGAGGTCCCGCACTACGAGTCCCAGAACTACGAGTCCCAGAACTACGAGACTCTTAACTCTATAAATAATCTATTTATACAGTTCAGGGGCACAGTTATCTATTCTCACGGGCGAAGCGTACGTTGAAGTTTCAACGCATGCGCTGCAGGGTGGGGCGTTGGTTCTTTGTGTTGAAGTTTCAACGCATGCATTGCAGGGTGGGCGTTGGTTCTTTGTGTTGAAGTTTCAACGCATGCATTGCATGGTGGGGCGCTGGTTCTTTGTGTTGAAGTTTCAACGCATG
Organism: Orchestia grillus; assembly: GCA_014899125.1. Classification (NCBI taxonomy): domain Eukaryota; kingdom Metazoa; phylum Arthropoda; class Malacostraca; order Amphipoda; family Talitridae; genus Orchestia; species Orchestia grillus. Next base: position 514 of record VOMN01134945.1, on the reverse strand, counting down.
CATTGCAGGGTGGGGCGTTTGTAATTTGAGCTCTTTAGGTGGAATAGGTGATCAATGAGAAGTAAACAAAATTATTTCTTCAATTATTTGAAGTTTCAACGCATGCATTGCATGGTGGGGCGCTGGTTCTTTGATGACATTCATTGCCAGGCTTCGGCTTGGTTGTCTTGAATGATCGTTGACGCTTGAAACTTAGAATCAGCTGCTGTGTCTGTGATCGCACTGACAAAATTTGGCCAAAATGGTATTGATTCTCAGACGCCGAATTTCACTATCATTTACCTGCAGTTTTCCTACTCTTCAGATAAGTTTGAGCTTTGAATATATTAAAAGAAGCTTAAAATGATCTCAACCTCGTTTTTCTTTAACGAAGTGCTTGAAGCTAAGGCTGCATTATAATGAACTGATTTTGTTCAGATGTTCCACCCCTCTTGTGAATTTCAAACGATGATTGTGAGTAAATCATGCCGGTATATAGCAGATATAAAAGAAGAATTTTTTATTAAACCCTCCA
>VOMN01134941.1:0-16323 GCA_014899125.1 Orchestia grillus | reverse complement strand
GGATAACTTTCTACTAACTATCCCTGATAAGCTTCCCTTGACTCACTATCATTAAACGGTAGAGGGAAACGGTCTGATTCAACAGCTCGCGGATATACGAAGGGACACCATGCGCACAACGCGGCGGCACCCCAGTGTGGCCGGGCGTGAAGGCCCAACCGTCTCCAAGGTATCCAATGTAGTGCACCGCCGTACTCTGGATTCGGACGTGAACTCTAAGTTATTGTTGATTTCATGTGCTGTGAAATATTTCTAATCTTATTTTTAAGAAGTAACGCATGTAGTTAGGTAGGATTCGTAGAAGTGCATCAATATATAAACATACAGTATTGCCATGAGTTTACTTTGAAGGACGCAATCAAAGACACTTTTGGCAGGCGGGGGAGCTTCGGGAATATATGCTCTTGTCGTCATCAGAGACGCAGTATTTTGGCGGCCCAGCGGTTGAAATAGTGAAGAAACGTAAATACCGTACTTCAATTTAAATTATTCGATATTTCCGCCTGAATAAAGTTTAGCAACAAGTTAGTTTTTGGAAACAAGGATGTATGAGCTCAGGTGAAATTTTTTTTAACTTTTGGCAGAATATATTGTGACACATCAATATGTCTGTTAATGGTCATATTTGATTATTTAACAGAGTAAAAAGCTTCCACTATTTTTCGGGTAGAATAGTATTTACCTATTGAATTACTTTTGTAATTACTTTTGTAATACAGAAATCAAATGAGTGGTTATTGGAGCTGGAATTCGAATATATTAAGGATAGACTATATCCAGCTCTTACATTTCACCTGTATTCATCAATCTTAATTTTTAGAGTTCGAGTAGTTTCCCTTATACTGTATAGCACGCATTACGATCTACACAATTCAGATAGTAAACAATTTAGCTTATTTCACATGGTTGTCTGATCTATGCTTTATCCAAGTTTCCTCTTGAGGTTTTGGTTGTTTTGCGCGCTAAAGTAATGTTGAAGGGCTTCAGTAGACGTGATATCTGTTTTGAACTTCTTTTCAGGTTTGGGCAGCCGACGCATCCGTGTATTCTTTATTTCAAGAGTCTGGTTGGTGGTTTCTTTAGTTACATGTATCCTTAGGATGACTTTCAGTGTAGAGCAGATTTTAAGCATTTCTTTAGGTAATTATTCGGTAACAAAATTTATTGGATAATTGGAATGTTAGAGCTCTATTTCGTAAGTGAACTGAATTCGCGAATGATAACCGTTGAAACAGTTTAGGAAGACTTTTATTTTTTCGGGATTGCAGTTATTACGTCGTCAACATACCTTTTTCAAAATGGGTATTACCATGGAGGGTCGCTTAATACATTATCCTCGATTCCTTGCATAGCTCTCCTCTGTTCAGTGTTCAAAGAACACTGGATGAATTGAAACATAGATTTCAAGACGAAATTCCTGCTATACCAGCTGAGATGGTGCAGCAATCAATGAGGAACCTCTATGCAGATTGAAAGAATACGTACATGGATGGTTACTTTATCTACATGGCTTAATTTTCCAACATTGATGATTTGAAATACGGTTTCTTAAAAGGAAAGTTGTAGTGATTCAATTGCTTCCAATCAAAAATTTTTGTTTTGATTTTTCAATGTTAATTAGGTTTTTCAAAAGCTCCCGTTTTCTGTGTCCCACAGTACTGCTGTCGTGTAGATAGTTATTAACTTTCTATGCGTACTCGTATTTTTCTACAAATGCGCTCATTCGTCAGCTTTGTTGCATAAAAAGAATGTGGACACACTGATAAGAAAAAAATCAGACTTCGCAGTAGTTGCTTTGTTCTCCAATTTTCAAAAATAATCTCAGCAACAACAAGCAAAGGGACATAAGTACCTCACCAGCAGCAAAAAAACATAGGTACCTCAAAGCAACAGAAAAAAAACATAGGTATCTCATAGCAATAATTAGAAAAGAAACATAGGTGATTCACAGCAACAGCAAAAAAACATAGGTGCTTTTCAGTAATCACAAGAAAAGAAACATGGGTACCTCACAGCAATAACAAGAAAAGAAACACAACTGCCTCACAGCAATAACACGAAAAAAAAACATAGCTGCCTTACAGCAATAACAAGAAGAGAAACATAGGTGGCTCACAGCAATAACAAGAAGAGAAACATAGGTGCCTCACAGCAATAACAAGAAGAGAAATACAGGTGCCTCACAGCAATAATAAGAAAAGAAACATAGGTGCTTCACAGTAATACCAAGAAGGGAAATATAGGTGCCTCATAGCAATAACAAGAAGAGAAACATAGGTGCCTCACAGCAATAACAAGAAAAGAAACATAGGTACCTCACAGCAATAACAAGAAAAGAAACATAGGTGCCTCATAGCAATAACAAGAAGGGAAACATAGGTGTCTCACAGCAGAAACAAGAAGAGAAACTTAGGTGACTCATAGCAATAACAAGAAAAAAAACATAGGTTCCTCACAAGTTTGAGTGGGAAATTCGCATAGAATTAAACGCGACAAAATCTCACGTGTTGTCCCATTTACTGCTGGGCCTCGAGTCCTACAGCTGCCGAGGTCACTATCAGAAGTAACCTATCTTCCTGGCATGCCTAAAAAAGTCCTTGTCAATCCTCTTCTTGCGAAGGTGAAGCGTAAGGCGCCGAACATATGAGGCCGTGTTCTCGTGCGGTGCATCACTTGCCACTAGACGAAGCGGGTGCTAACATGTGAGTCGAAAAGGATTCTTCGGTGCCTAGCTACCTTTTGGCTGTCCCTCAGCTTCTTTTGTACGTTAGAGATAGGGATGAATTTCTTGCGCTCTTGGGAATTCAGTGTATGTATATTGATGGTCGTTTCCAAGTTTGAAGAGTAAGGCACTGAATTTTTAAAATACGAGAGACGTTGTGAATATTTTTTACACGAAAAGTCTTGATAGCCTCCTTGTTAACAAGTTTTAAATGTTCTATAGTGAATATTATTGTCAGCAGTTTTGCAAGCGAATCGTAATTGACAGGCGCTCAGCTCAGTGATATGAAGAACCTTCCGTTTTAGATATATAAGATATAATTGTGTAGTTGTGAAATTGGAAGAATATTTTTATTGAATACTTAACATGACACCCAATTTCGATAACTACATTTTTCTTATTTAGTCATTCAAACACGAGAGGCCAGAATTAAGACAAGAGGAAGGGTACTTCCAAAAATTACTTAGTCTATTCGAAAGCAATTATTTCAGTGTGTAACGGAGATTTTTTGCCTATAATTTTTTACGCCGGCAAATTCACCTTTTAAGTAATAAATGATTAAAGTAATTTCAAGGCCGACGCTTTATTGACGTAATAATCAGTATCCTATTTATGATTGTGAATGACATCCAACATCACTGCCTCGGCAGGCACCTGTCGGACGCTGAGTGTTCTGTTGTACAACATGTAGGTTAGTTCTGATGTGTCATTTTTTAACATACTACACACTGACACAAGTCGTCTATGGGTATAAATTTGAGCTGCAGTCTCCATTGGACGTCTGCAATTGCATCAGTGTTACTAAAAAGTTATTCTAGGTAGCAATATGTTTACGTGTATAATGGAATGCCTCTTGGCGATATTACGTTTTGGAAATGAAAGTCACGCCTCAAACAATCCAAAGCTCAACAAAATATCAATATCCTATGAAAAGAAGAGCCAGATTGAACTTGAGGTAGGTAGCGAAATAAACATTCTAGTCAAATTTCTTGTTCGAGGACCTTCCACAATTAGATTGTGTCAAAGATAATTAAAATTCTGCCAATGTCCTGACCTGACGTTGATAATTTTAATTCGTTTAGTTTACGCTAGTTTTTTTTCTAATCAAAACGAAGGGCAATTTATTCTGTCCTCCTCCCTAAAAAATTATGTTTGTTTTTGGTTTCCAGCTTTAAAATTTGCGTTTGAAATTCGAGTTAATTCGAAGAACATTTCAAGAGGGAGTGTTTTCTTAGCGTAAGATTATTCATACAATTTTTGCCCTGTCCGCGCCTCAGGTTCCATAAACTGCAAGTGACGGTACTGGTGTTGGGGGCGTGCGCGTGCGCCCTGCCGCAAGGAGCCCCTCCTCCCAGCGAGCGCCAGGTGAGGTGCCGTTTTTTATCAAGTCCTGCGAACTACGTAGCTACGATAGACTAATAGCTAAAATTCCTGCGTTTCTTGAGAATTCTTTTTCAGTTTTTTCCATATTCCCCTATTCAAATGTGATTTTCAACCAATATTTTTTCAAGTACTTCATTGAAAGAGAAGATACTTCAAGTTTAAAATTTATGAGTTTCTTCAGAGCCTTGTTCTAGTTTCTTTTCCGATTTCTTTGCTGCCTCGTGCGTCCCCGCCAACAATTCTGCAGCAATTTTAAGACACGGAAGGGAAGTGGAGCAGCGAAAGACGTGCATGTTTGATGCCTCTGCACGGTGGCTGCAGGCGCGCTGTAGAAAGAAAGAAAGAAAAATAGTTTATTCCAAAGTTAGTCACACACAAAAAGAACCTTTATTATTCCAACACGTTTTACCGTTGGGTTNCCCTTGTCCTTTCGGCTGTGAGGCCATCACGTTCACCACTGCACCTTTTGATTTTTTAGTTTGCCAGCCTTGAAAAGGATCTTACAACCCAAAATGATGGAAAACCTACGAGTTGATGGAGCGGTCGTTAATTTGATTTAAAAAAAGTATGCTAAACGACCAGACAATTTTGGATGACAAGAAAACCCTACTTAAGAGCTAACAAGCTCTAGAAATTACGAACGCGCCGAACAAGGCCGGAAAATATTCTACTTAAAACGGCACGGCTTAAAATATTCTGTCTGTATCAATGTCTTGCGATATTCTGATGTCATTGGAAAAACAGGCTCGTAAAATTTCCTTAAATAAAAATTCAGTCGACAGTTCGAATGAGTTAAGTTTGAATGTACGAGCATCCCTTGAGCCACTTTCTACGGGCTGGTGGAAAAAATTATATCGTATTTCGAGGTGCAACAACTGCATTTAGTAAAGTGCCATTTCTAAGTGTTCGAGTTTAAAGTTGCCCGTAATCTATAAAGCTAGCAATTCAATTTTTTCTATACATATTCTGAATAACAGTATGTTTGTCACTTCTGTTGTTAATCGTAGGACTTTCCAATTACGACACTGGCCAATTAGGGCCTCCGCGAAGGTGAACGAGAATAAACGTTAATTGAATCAAAACATGGATCAAGATCATAACGCTGCAATTAAATACTGTATATTCCTAAGTACTTGCGATTAAACTTTTCTAGTTGTTAGGCAGGTGCATTTAGCTTCCAACTGAGTTTATTTCACCTCGGTAGACATTCATGACATGGTGGGAAAGCTGTCACATGTCCTCAGGACTTCAGCTACATTCATTTCCTTCAGTAGTGCGACTTACATGAGATGCTACGATGTACATCAGGCCAGTGCATATCCCTAATTGTTCTACAAGCACAATAGGGTAATATTCCCGTAGCCTACCTTTAGTACTACGCATCATAATTACCAATTTTTCCAGTATCTCAAATGAGAATATAATTTTTTGGCCTACCAATGTTTTTGTGCGGCTTATCCAACCTCCGAACTCCCATATCTTGCTCAACAATACATCATATCAGGCTGCATTTTGCAAGATGGTTAGGACGTTTATGCTTCATTGTCGGAGGTTTGCTGTATTCTCAACGTTGAAGGAATTTTGATTTGATGAAAGGCAAGAAGTGAAGGGCATGGAGGAATAGTAACTTAATGAAACAAAAGGTATTCGGTAGCTGTCACCCATTAGAGGGTGACAGCTGCAAAGCGTCTGCTTTGTAATGGTAACGCGGTAAGATCATCGGTTCAGTGTAAAAGTGTAACTTCGCGGTATCAACGTAGCTACACTCTGTTCACTGCATGGCATATTGCATGGCAGTGGCGCAGTTGCAATAGCTTCATTACTTTCGCATACAGCTTAATGCAATGACGCAGTACGTGAATGGAATATTATTTTGCGAATGATTTGCATCAATGTTCTAGGGAAAAGATCTGAGAATTTATTTTTAAATCTGCAATTACGTTGTAGAAAACGTTAATGCAGGTCAGTGGTTTATAGTTAGATTGTTTTTAGAGAAAAAATTACCCAAAGAGCTGATTAGTTGAACTGTAGGAGTGTTTCAGTCGTGGGTCCATCTAACACTGGGACTATTTTAGGGCCAGGCCATCGCATTCGGGAAAGGGGATTTCAACGACCTGCCGCCTACCACACGGTTGTCAGACCTCACCAACAAGGACTTCGATGAGTTCTTCGCCAACACCGAATCCGTGCAGGCGTTCACCAACTGCCTCGCGAACCCGAGGACCTGCAAGTCCCCGAGTGGCCTCAACCTCGTCAGTGAGTGACTTTCCGATTCCGACGGGGGGCTCGTTTGATGGCAAAAATAACCGAAACGGAGCTTAAGCCTTTAACGTAAAGTTCAACATTCTTTTAGGAATTTAATTTCGAAATCAGTGGTTTCACGTCAGGTTGACACTCATCAGATTTTTTTATCAACGTACGAACTCGTATTTTCTTCAGATGGAAGTTCACAGTGGCAGGGGAAATTTTTTTCTTAATTAAAGCTTCATTATCTCGCTTTAATATTTCCTATACTCCGTCAATACTAGTTACGAGTACTTTAGGTGGAACAGCGCTTTCAAGCTATCTGATGAGGTGCACCGACTTTTTCTCCAGGTGCCATCTACTGGTAATATTTCGTAGTATTATCAATCTATACCGGAAACTATAAGTATATTAAATATACATATTGAGTAAAAGTTGATAATTTTTTAGCGTTATTTACGTCGTATACGCATTGCACGCCATCAAAACACACCATACCGGTGCCGGGAGCTGCAGGCTCGTGTGCCGGCCCAGGGCCTATGACCACTTGAGCAGCACAGGTCAGGAGCGCTACCATAGGTTTGTTTGACCAATAATGCGGTCATCTTAAAGATATAGTATTCCACACTCAAACCTGTATTAAACTTTAGAATCTTTTCATTCAATTTAAATGAACCTGATCTTTTTATTACTAATGGTTTTATATGCAGAAGTATTTTTGACAATCAACGATTTGGCGTACACATGGGAGTATGTCCGCCGAATTCAACGCACTCGTCAACGTTTCTGAAGGCCCTCACATTGTACCATAGACTCTTAAAAAATACATCAAAAGTAAAATTTAAAGGGTATAACATAATAGTGTTCCAGGGAGATGGTTTTTGTTTCAATTAGACCAGCATAGATAATTTGACGAGGCAAATGAAATCACTTGAAGAAAGTGGCGGAGGTCGCTGGGTTGACACGTTATCGGGTCGTAAAATCCATCAACTTCTCAGCCTGCAATGATTTCCGTTATAATTGTTTGCTTTTGTTCGAACTGAAAGTTTTGCATTACAGTTGCAGTTTTGCTAAATAATTAATCAAAAAAGTTGTCAAACTGTGCCCTAATCCAGATGTGTTTAACGGTTCGTAAACTCATTTATACAATAGTCTTCTCGTCACCGTATTCGGAAAAATTATTATCCGACAGAAACGTGCCAGAAAATTTGTTAATGTGAAGCACTACGAGAAAATTGCTTTTACTAAGTCTCCCACTGAAATCAAAACTAATGTTCATGAAGAATTCTATTTTTAAGAAATGGAAAAAGAACAGGATTACGCGAGTTTTAAAGTATTTTTACACTGCCTCGTGTTTTCACGTTAAATTACTCATTTTTCTTTCAAATGAAAGAAAAAACTTTTAACTATACTGCGCTGGTGATACTTGTGCTGACATAGAACTTCCCCTTAACGCTAACAAACTTGTTTTCTGTTGCAGAACAAATCACTTCGCTGGGAAAAAATGGCCAATGCAGTGACTGCGATCCCGCTGAGCAAAGTCGTATCAATGAACTTATTTACTACTTCGTCAAGAGCTATCGGGAGAAGCACCCTGACTTGTGGGACAGAGTCCTGCCTAGGGTCATTCATATCATAGCTAGCATCTGAGCTCTGCACGGCCTCGAAATTCGAAGCAAAGAAAGGCTAACTTTAAAACGTGGTCGTCATATTGGAAAACATGAAAACAAAGGTGGTGAACATTGTGAGCGGTTGAGGTGAGCAGTTTCAATGTAAATATCACATTTGCATCGAAGCTTAGCCAATACACTTCCACATGGGACTAAGTCTTCTAGCAATCCATGAAACTCATCGATCAGGCATTATTATTATTATTACAATCGTTGAACTTTTTGTTATATCGTGAAAATTACTTTGCATTTGTTCAACTGTTGACTTCTGATCATGGACGGTGTTTTCAAGACAATTTTGCGCTTAATGTATTGTGCTTAAATAAAAGAAATCGATTATTATCATTTATTATAATTTATCCTTAGTGATGATGATCTCTCCAAGGAACACTGAGAAGAATTTCGCCAGATGATTGTCAGTGGATTATTATCGATTATTATCATTTAGAGCGATCGTTAGCGGTACTCAATAACGAATCGAACTTCTCAGACACGCGCAGTAAAACCTTCTGAGCGACGCTCCAGGGCTCAGCCACTGTGCAACGAGCCTAATTAAGGAGGGAAAGATTCACTTAATTCTTCTAGGCTTACTGAATGCATCTATGCGTGCATGACGTATTAACTGATGGTATGTGAGCTCAAGAAAGGAATGATGACACATGGTTACAATTTTTTATGTTTCTCATCAAAATACCACTTGAGTTTCCCACGACATGCTGAGAGCGTCTTGGAAAGCGGTTGAGCAACCAGGTGGACGACCATCAAAATTAATCCTCCCTGTTTTCCTACCGACCTGGAAATCTTGTAAATACGAAAAACGTCTACAAAAATGTATCTACTGATTAATTCACCAGAAGATTAGCTTATGGCCATTCAGCTACATTTTGAAGGGCTAAAAGCTAAGGAAATGTATCGGAATTAGACTGTTACGCTGGATCTTACGTACATAATATTGTGAATATTTGAAATCAGTGGATAGATTTTTCGTAGAAACCATGGACGGTGAATTGCTGAAACAAGGCCTTCTCGCTGCTATATCTCCCACACTCAGCCCAGCGGCATCAAGAGCGCAAAATGATTCCGATGCAATTAACACCCGAATAGCAACGAGTGGTTGGTAGGACTATCTTTAAAAATTTACAAATGAATTATTTGAAAATTCGACCGAAATTTTGTAGCCTTGATGCTAAGTTCTGAACTGAGCTATGCTGCTTTTCTCCTAGCAATTACCCTTTGAGTGGTAATTCGTCATAAGTTAAACGTACTAACAATCTTTCTCGTTGCTCATGTAATGTGAAATAGTTCATTCATTGTTCAAAAAGCACTTGCACTGCTTATCATACATATCTGAGGAACTTCAGATGTTTTTGAGCTGAATTTCATACGATAATAAGTTAGCTCATAAGAAAACGCATCAACCTTTGATGTTCCTGGAGATAATTGGCTGCGACAAGTTCAAGATCTGCCTTGCTATTTAAAATATTTTACACTGAGTCCTCGGTTCCCTTCTTATGGAAAATGAATCTTTACGCGGATATATCTTAACTCAAACCAGGCAAGAAGTTTAGATAGCCGTATTTCCCCGCCATCTTTTGAGTAGCAGTAATTTTTTCAGCAGGTAGAGCTAGATAAAGGAGGATGTGGACCAGTTACGAAGCAAGTTTTTGCCAAAACATCGAATCAAATGGAGGAAAATTTCGATGTCGTCCTAAGCCAACATAAAATAAGAGGATCTTTGTCGGTCGCAGAGGGCTTACAAGGACAAGTCTCTGCATTTACGCAACCAAATGATGCGGCGACAATTTTAATTATCTTACAGAGAACATGTACGTAAATCCTAGGAGGATCTCCAAGACAGAATTTTCCCCTAGTATGGCGTCCGACAAGCGACACAACAAATGAGTGATAGGCAGCACGCTCATTCTGGTTATTTTGTTCTCTAGAGCAAGCCGTGGGCACATAATTGAGATAAGGAACATGTATTAGGAATGAATAGATTCGCTGTGGCTTCTGAATTGAAGCATTTTGAACGATCTTTTTCCAGTAATTGAGTACTATGAATAGCACTGATAGAAATTCAAATAAAATGAATACTTATATATACACGGTAATAAGTGCAGGATGTCAGAATAATTGAGCAGACATTGCATACCTCATCAATTCTAAGAGGAACTCAGGCTGCGTTAGTTAGAGAAGCCTTGGGCACAAGTAGTTCTCTCGATACCATGCAACCATTCAGCTCAGTAAACACTGAATTTCTCATTTGTTAGCAATGAAACTCGAATTCGGAATGATGTATCTATTGGAACAGATGTGTCTAGCTGTCTTAGCTCGGTGCGAGTCAATTGAATTTCTTCCTTTATACAGTCTGATAACTGAATTTTTCAAACCTTGTTATTCGTTTCAATCACCATAAGTTCGAAAATCCTCGTACCGGAAGGAATTTGGTATATGTTGAGCATTTATTTTAACTTTAAATTAGCATTCGGTTGCCTCACTCGGATCATCATACTTAAAGAAGACTATATTTAACTTGCTTTTGATGGTTTGATCTTCCTTTTTCACTGCATTCACAAGTAGCGCTAATATTTTGATTCGGTAGGAAACCTCCCGTCTGTTCATTCATCAATTTCGTAGGACTGAAACATTTTGCAGCGGACGACGTCTTAAATGAGCACACCGTGTCAGTTCCACGTGCCTCTGCACTTCCCTAGCAGGCCATCACAAGTTCAAGATGCATAGAAAAATGTACTCGGAATTAACCCAATTGAGAAATTTATCGAGCAGGAACGTCAAGTAAATTGACAACTAACTTTGGTCCTTCGATGAAGGTCAAATGAGTTTTTCAACCAATATCAAACATTCCCAAATGGGGTCAGGTCATCCAAAGCCTGCGTGTTTTTCTGCTGGTATTTTATCAGCATCTCCAATGCAACGTCTATCATTCCAGACAACGTCATAGGAAAACAACTCCTCTACATGAGTATCTGCGTACTTTGGCTTAGTAGCAATGTTTTTGTAATTCTCCTTTTACTTTTGTACTAAGACAGAAGTTCTTTTTATACAACCTGTATTCTTATGCTCTCGGGCCTTTCTCTGGCAGTCCTGCCACAGTTCGGCTGCTAAGATTGATGACAGACCCGCAAATTTTCATGTATTTTCGATGAAACTTATTCCCAAGTTGTCTCGAGTATCCTCCAGTTTCAAAGTTTCATTATGTTTTTCATTGCGGTATATATTACTATTCTATAATCTCATGATTCCCATGTCTATCAAATCCGTTATAATTTAGACGTCTAACTAAATTCTTACTGAGTGGTAGATTTTTTCTCCCCAACATGGATGCTCCGTTTTTTAATGACCTTCTGACAAGGACAAATTAGAAAAAACGATTTTCTTGTTAAAATTAATTCGTCAAACGCTGGTAAAACCAGGTTTCGTTAACTTAAATAAAAAAGCTTCGCAGAATATTCTCGAGCGTTGACTGGCCTTGGGAATGTTAGAAGTCTTCCATATCTAAGCACGTATGTAACGTTTTTTGTTGAAATTGGCGTCCCTTGCAGCTCATCTCTGTACGTGTCATATATTGATGAACCGTCAAAATTGATGGGGGAAAATTTCACATGTAACGATGTAACGTGGTTTTTATAGAAGTGTTCATTTGTTGCGGTTTTCCTAACGTAACTGCTAACTGCATGAACAGCAGCGGCATAAAAAGTTTTGCTTGGCCTAGTTATTCCTTTTTAATTAAGTATGCCTCATTATTGAACAACGGTTAATAAGACATTGGATTGTGGGCAAAGTAACTTTTCTTTGGTAATGGAAGCAATTCACTAAGGCTGCTATTTTTTACCGCACTATCTTTAGTGGAAATTTGTCAATTATCACGTAGCAAACATCGAAACTGCGATGACATTTGTGGGGACAAATCTTTGTAGAGAAGAGTCTCGTATTTAATAATATTCAATTTGCAGTATTGCTGCACCGACTGCGAATGAAAGTAGGTAAAAATGCGAAAAACACAAAATGTTTGTTCAGGCCCAATCACATTCAAGCGTGTAGCAAATCTTTTTTCTTGGCCAAAGGCTTACATCATGAAGTTGTTGATGTTGGACAAGAGGAAAATATTAAGGTTGCAATTCGACGTGTCATGGAACCAGCTCAAAGTAAACAAAGTATAGAAAAATACTCCAAACCGTATACAAACGAAAATACGTATACAAACGAAAAGTGAATATTTACCAAAAAATTCAGCAAATGAAACATAACATTGTTTTAATTCCAGCTTTTTAGGTGAGTGAGTGGTCGTGTTTCTACACACTGTAGGTGAAATTAATAAGATATGTGACGCTCTCTAGTTTTTACACCACGTGAAGATTAGTTTATGAATAAAGTATATAGAAACAAACATTTATGAGCCCTAAGTTTTGTGAGTATACGTATCTAACTTTCCTCACCTGAAGAGAGAATATATTCATGAGTACTTTCTCGGGCAGCTACGGAGAGAAAAACTGTGCATCTTAAGGAAAAAAGGGCAAAGAATGTTGAAGTTGTGAGGTTGATAATTATGTAAAATTTTATAGGTACTTGATTGGTGATAGGCATATGTACATCAGGAGGAAAATATTATTGTGTAAAAAGTTTTACTGTGCTGAAACGGCAGAAGACAAGTAAGAAGGAAGAAGAGTTAAATTTCAGTTTAGAAAGCAATAAAGGCTGAAAATCAGGATACAGGGGGCTTAATTGAATTTCTATTGTGATTGGTGTAATGTACATAAATCAAGCTGAAGAATCATGCAAATTTTAGAGCTTGTAGAGCATCAGAAACAAATAGTCTTTGGTGACACATAGTTACGCCAAAAAGTTGAAACAAATGCAAGTTTTTATGCTTCTTTCATAGCAGACGCATAATATTAACACGGGCAGGGAGAGAAACATGTGATATTAATAGATTGCGTCCGACAATTTCACGATGATCACGTTAACGGCACTGATTGGCATAAGTAATTTATGACTAAAATAAATGTAGCAAAGATTGCAGACTTGTGCAATGAAAAACAGGGAAAACTTATTCCATGACACACACGTCGGCGAACTGAAAGTTAGCGTCTTATGAGCTAAAGCTAAAGTCCGCGGAAGCTCTACAAGAAAACTTTACTGCATTGTAGTGATGAGCGTAGCAGTAACTGCCCTCATTAAGGGACCTCAAGTAACAATAATATACGCACCAACACCGAAGTTCAATCTAAAATCACTACTAGTAGTACTTGTAGTAGTAGTAGTGTTGACATAGTTGGCTAGGGCTGCGTAACTAAAGCCGCATCGTTCCGAAGGTTCGACAATCACTAGTCGTAATTAGCCTTCTTATAAAGACAGCAATTTCGCTGTCATCGTGACTACTGAAACGGAAAAACTGCGTAGGTTATAACCCACGTGGTCCGAGAGAGACATTACCACGCCAGAATTAGGGTGGAATTTGTGTGTGGGAAACAAGGAGAATTGCAGCAGACTGCTTGCGGTAAAGGTAGGGAACAAAATAATTTGTGGAACTGTGTTAATAGATTACAATAGTAAAGGTAAAATTTCCACATGAGTGCAGAATTTATGTATGGTACTTAGGATTAAAGGTAAGTAGAGGCACGTTCGTTAATCTGCTGGGAATGAGTCAGAGTTTTTTAATTTTGACAAATTCTGTAAGTTCTGTTTAAACTATTTGTAGTAATGCTCCACATTTATCTTGAAATTTATTGCAGGTCTTAAACTATTGAAATATAGTGATGATTCAATCCTAGGACTATCCGAACATTTCTAGGTTTTAGCCAGATTTAAATAAAAAGTGTAACCTCAGTCCGATGTTTTGAGGAGCAGAAAAAAAATCTTATTGCACTTTCTATAATTCGAGGAATGTTGAGGAACGAGTAAGCAACTCGAACCTCCCCTCATTTATTTGTTTGTATAAAACAAAGAAGTTTTGGTGCTGGGAGGCAATAGCGAGTTGAATTACTCCCCAAGCTATTGGCTACTCAAGTGATACTTGCCCCGCCGAAATGGAGCTCCGCTCAACTGTGTGCTCCTCATTGTATCATTAGTAACTAGTGCACCATTTCAGAGAGAATTTTGTGTCACCATTTCTCAGAAATTTTACATTTAAATAATTTTTCCGCGTTATTTCAAGTTTAATTAATGATTAGTTATAGGAGAGCAGAGCTGGTTGAAGTCTTGACCTAGGATTTGCCGTGGTCGTTGGTTTTGAACGTCATTATGGCAAATAATTTGCTGATATTTATGACAAAGTTCGATTTTTTTCTGTTGAAGAACTCAATAAAATTTGCAATCTTTTATTGTAGTACTTTTTTCAGAGCATCGTCTATTTTCATAAATATTGTAAAAGATTGCCTTAGTATAATTTGGCAAATAATTTACATTGTTCGCTATAAAACATATTTCAGAAAACCTCGGATAACAGTCAGCCCTACAAAAGAAAGAGCAAGATCAAACACATTAGGTAATGTTTAGCGAATAATAATTTATTTTAAAAATCTGAAAAAACACGAAAATAGGAAAGCAGGGTGGCAAATTTGTACATATTAGTAACCTAACATTCAACTGCATTAACATTTCGTCCCATATACCTTATTAGCTACAACCACTTCAGGCGATGCTTTTTTGAAAAGATGAGGGCTTAGAAGATGTCCAGAGGTATTTTCTCCCATTTCTTAAGGCAGAATTATCAAAATACTATCAAAAGAGTCATCTCCTTCGTTGTTAATAATATTCTATGGTCAGACGAGACAAAAATGGACCTGTTCGGCAGAAATTATGATAGGATTGTAGGGCGAAAACCGACTATTTCACTGCAACGACGAAGCACCCTGCCCACGGTGAAGCATACATGGTGGTGGACGCATCATGTTATGTATTTTTTTCCTCTGCAGGCCCAGGACGACTCCATGTCATTAAACGAGCCATGAATTCAACCAATCACTGTAAAATTTTGTCTGAACAGATGATACCTTCTGCTCAGATGCTCGGGTTGAAAAGAATTAAATATAATAGTTGTTTCAACAAGATAACGACCCTAAGAACAAGTCGAAATACGCTTCAGTGGCAGTGAAGTAAGAGAGTCAGAGTTTTAGCCTGGCCTTCACAATCGCCAGATTTCAATCCAATTGAAAATATTTGGAAACAGTCGATAATTCAAGTCGGAATGAGGAAACCATCAAATCTGACTGAATTGGAACGATATTGCCTTGATGAATGGGAGAAAGCACCTTAGGACTTCTCCAAAACCCTCATCTCATCATATGAGCATCACCTTCAAGCGGTTATAGCTAATAAGGGTGATGCGACCAAGTATTAATATAGTTGAATGTTATCTTACCAATACTTATTCGTTGCCCTGTTTTTATATTTTCGTTGTTGATTGAACATTTTTGAATGAATTTCTGGTCGCTAAACATTATTTATGAGTTTGATCTTACCGTCTCTTACGTAGAGGTCACAATTCTCCAAGATTTTCAGAAAAATGTTTAATAGCGAAAAATTTTAAATATGTTGTACGTCCCAAATACTTATTTGACTCACTGTGATTCTCATCTTTCATTCAAAAGAGCACGATGAGGACCGCATTAACTAAATGGCATCTCACCCTCCGTGAAGAATTCGTACATAATTTGTTTATTGAAAACGAAAATCCCCACTTAAGGCACCTGAATACTAGCTCTGGCTCTGGTACTTCCAAACCCAACACTGCTGCTTCTAACGAAGCATTTCCATTCGATGCGATGTGCTTTCATTACTCGTTTGTAATAGATTCATGAATTATAATATGCCCTTTGAATATCTCATGAAATAAACCAATCAATTTCATCGGTCTAAGAAATTGTTGTGAATTTTCCCTACAATAGAATTCCATTAAGAACATATAAAAACAGTGATGTAAGATGTGTAAAATTTATTGCTGGAAAGGTACATAAAACATAGTGTATGTACAATAATGCTTAATATGCTACGAAAACTTCCACTGTATAATAATAGCCCACTGTTACTTTGTTGATTGGTCTATCAGTCCGTCCGTCTCTCTGTCATGCTCATAATGGTTTAGATAGGAGAAAATTCCCGAGTTTGTATTCCTAATCAGTCAGACTGCCAGAGAAATTTGGAAAAAACTTGGCACACTCAAACGTATCCAACGTGTCTGCTCCAAGATGTCCTTCTTCTTCTTCGTTCAGTTTAATGAGGGCTCCGGGTCCAGCAGTCCATGCGCCTCAGGTCTTTGCCTTGATATGGAGAAGCTCCTGTGAA
>VOMN01134936.1:0-12691 GCA_014899125.1 Orchestia grillus | reverse complement strand
CGCACCTTGATGACCATTTTGGGGGGGACGGTCCCCTTAAAGTTTGTGCACAACCGGACTGCCGGGGCTGCTGCTGTGCCTCTTACGTCCCGAAAGAAGCTTCGACTGCGCCATCATCCCTGCTGGCTGCTGATGCCCAGCGACGCAAAGCACCAACATATACTTGACAGATAAAGAACGCCACGCCAATATTGATCGATTTTCAAATTGGTAGGAAAATAACATACAAATTACTGAAAACATCGTCAATCAGTAACGCGAAATCTATGGTATATAGGAGCTGAGTCTTATACTGCAAAAAAGAAGTTTAAAAAACATGAAAGAAGAAATATTCGACTATATGCATGTCAAGTGAATAACTTTTAACATGATCATACTTACAGTATGTATGTTAAAATCGTACATGCTAACAAAACAATTTACACCTAACGTCTCTTTAAATTTCGAATAAGAATGCGTAGTCAGAGACATGCAATGACCACCCAGAAGACACGACGTTGAATTTATTGAATTCGCTGAAGGCATTCCACGTGAGACGTAACTGAGCTCGGAAAAAGTATCCGTCTGTGTGTCTGATTCTATCCCTGCCTGCACGAGCTGGAGGCCGCCGTGTTGGCAGCTGCTGTAGTTTGGAGCACCTCTGCCAGCAGCGACTTGAGCCGCCTAGGACCTTGGTAACAGTGACAGGAAAAGCCACGACACCAAAAGCAATTTAAGGCGTAAGATGAAAGATGACGATGCTTGTCTTAAGGAGACTCAATTGACAAAACTTATACATAATAGAATCACAACAATTACTTTATAACTTGAGCGATTTCAGTTTCGGAGCAAGTACATTTCAATGTTGACGAACACAAAACTCTTGTCTACAAAGTGGCACAGATCTTACGTTAGCGTTCTCTTTACACATACAAAAAAACAACTTATTAGTATATACGAATACGTCAAAAACACAGTTCTCAAAAAAGCAATACTTCTGCAACATCTGCTTCAATTTTCTTCTAATTTACAATTATATTCACCTGAATACCCTATGATGTCAAAGCAAATTAAACATGGAATAAGACGCGTGAAAATTAACAAGATAAAAATTCAGCGACCGAGAGATGAACTTTACTTTTACCCTAGCCACGTCCTTTGTACGGCAGTGCAAGGAGTAAACAGAAACTCTACAACGAATAGGAATAATTGAATGTTTGACAATGAAATTAAAAGTATGATGTATAAGTTTAAAAATTTTACCGAATATTTACTGAGGTTTGATTATAGAAGCCCAGAATTTTCATCATTAGTGATGAATACGGCATGATACTATAACATTCAGCGATCCTTTGTCGCTGAAATGAAAACGTTTATTTGAATGGGAAATCTACTGAAAAGTTTTATCTAGTATCAATGTAAGGTAACAGCTTGGACGGAGAACGTTGATTATTAGACCGAATTTTAGCGATAAATTCCACGAGTTATAAGGCTTGGTAAATGTGGTCTCGGGTTATTTGGGTTTTGTGAAAAAAAATAATCGACACCGATGAACTGTGAATCAACATAAGACTAGTGTGCGTTGCCGCAAGAGCGAAGGATTTCTCCCATTAAGCTCACCAATCTGTTTGGAGTTCATCTCGAGCACCCGCTTGAGACGATGCTGAAGAAAAATCACACTTCGATGGCAAACTTCTTATTTGTCAAACTCCAGTTGGGTTAGCACTAGAAATTTTGTCCACAGATTTCTGTGGTAACTCTGTTTAAGAAGTCCACAATGAAGAGTTTGTGAATTGGAATTGCGGCGGTTCGGGGCAACGAATGAGAGAAGAAGTGAACGCTGCAGTAGGAGGAAGGGAAGCTCTGATGACGGTGAATCAAACAACGTGGCACATGATAATGTCATCAAAAGTCATGAGTAGCAAGCTTCATTAGGGGAAAAATTTCTGAAACTATCGCAAAAAAACAAAAAGAAAATAATCAAGATATGTGTATCATAGTAGAAGTAAGCATAATTTGCACTTAATAAGAAATTTAGTTTCCATTACAACGATAAAAAAAATTTCCATGAAATTAGAGAAGTATGGAAAGCATGATCAAGATGTAACATAAAAAAGAACACCAAGCGATTGGACAAGGGTAGATTGTACAAGCGTCGAGAATTTACAGCGCGTTCTGCTTGATTGCACAAATGTGTTTCATATCAAGTGTAACATTTAAATGACTATCTCATTTTCAAGTTTTGTATAACATTGCAATTTAACTTCCGTACAATATAAAGAATTGTTCATTCTAACAAAATTGCATGTTCAGTGAAGTAATTGAGCCTTTAATTCTCATGCTTTGTCAAAGTTTGTGAAATTTCAGTATTTCAACTGTTCCATTAAATTATGCAAAATCACTCTAAGTTAAAAATGGGGAAGTAATTTGATCTTACTGAAGAACGGACTAAATAACTTTCCTGCTTGGAACGGTAAGTCAAGATTAGAAATATTAAAAAAGTTACGAGGTCATCACCGTGTTGTTAAATCATTTGTGTTTTCTGGTAATACACACAAAAAGATACCAGAAAAGACTCATTTACGAAAGTTATCTCCAAGGGATATTCATAAAATAAGTTAGAATCTTTCAAAACACCTCATCCTACTAGCAAGAATATTTTTGAAGCGGCTGCTGTGCCAAAAGTTGGTAAAACCATCTGGTTTAGGGTGAAGTCGCGTCAAAAGGCCCTCATTGAGCGAACGAACAGAACCAAACGGGTTGAATGACACGGGATTATATGAAGGCCAATATCAGCAATGTAATTCTTCATGATGGTTCCCGTGCATCGCTGATGACCAACCTGACGGGTGGTCATCAGGTTGGTAGTTGAATGGTCGTTCGGCAGGAGTGTGCACGTGTCGACAACACGGTGGTGGGAGGAGTCATGTTTCTGGAGGTATTCAAGGAGATGAGTTTATTGGCCCATACGAACTGCCAAAATGATTGACACTGTGTTCAACTTTATATTGCTAGCATTTCTCCCTCGGTTGACGATCAACCAATGGTGAGAAGAAGTTCTCTGATATTTCAATATGATGATGCACAAGCACAGAGATCGAAGAACGCAACCAAATGGCTGTTAGACCATGGATTCAAAGAGCACACTATCATATCCAAAAATATCGATTTGAATCTCATATAAAATTTATGGTCCAATGTCAAGGGGAATATTTATGAAGATTGCAAGTAATCTTACACTTTAAAAGATCTATGGGATGTCATTGAAACTGATTGTCGATCTATTAAACCGTCTTAGATAGCGAAACTGACATCAACAATCGACAGACGTCTGATTAGGGTGTTGAAGAATGGAGGAAACCATGTTTGCTCATAGCCTTCATTGAAAGCTCGAGTTGTTTTGTCATTCGATAGCACCTTGTTGTATTCAATAATTGAGTACTGAAATATGTAATTCCATTGATAAAATACAGAAAAAAATGTCCTCATTTTCTTATTCCTTTGTGCTATTCAATTGAACGTTAAATTAGGACTTATACGCATAGACCATTAACAGTAGTAAATCGTGTTTCATTTCAGTACTCAATTGATAGTAATAAGTTGGAAATGGCGGGAACATTTGGGAAACCTGCAATTTTTACCAGAAATTCATTATGTGTATATATATGTGCAGCAAAATATTGTCAAAAAATAGCTTTGCACAATCGAAGAGAACGCGCAGCAGAAGCACTAGGACATGAATCAGTTGCATTTAATCCCGTCCCTGGCATGGACGAGTTAACTCACTTTTACCCGAATAGAATTTTTCACCTGGTAAACTCGTCAAACCCTTGATTTAAGAAACCTTGACACGAGTTCGACCTTCCTTAACCTCTCGGTACAAAGCGACCATTCACGAATGCAGTTGTAAATCGCGAGTAAATATCATCTTAAAATTATGCGTTAGCTGCAGGGAACCTGCAAGAAGGGGTTAAGTAATGATATAATCAAGGAATCTATAGAGCATGAAATTTTACAGTCCAGACGAATGGTAATCATTTAAAAAACTTAAGCCCTGAGCTATGAATTTGGCTTCCGAAAGTATCTACTTCTTTGAGTGATTTAAAATCTGTAACTGAAAATAGCACACGCAAAAGTGCTGGAAAAAATATATTTAGAACAATCCATCCTAAAATTTGTAGAACCGGAGAGTGCTCTCATTAGGCAAAGCAAGCATTTAAATGTGACAAGAGAGTGCATCCCACGCAGCTGCCCTATAGGCTTGAGCAGACGCTGAGGGACTTGATCGGCCGGGCACGGGAAATGGTGCCAAGGCAGCTATCATTTCCGTCAGGGGCATCTCATTAAGAAGGTGATCAAGCAAGTAGACGGAATTTAAATAAAAAATGAGCAGTCTTCCCCTCAATGTAATCAAAGTCTTTCTATTTTTCATGTTACCAGGAAAACCGTTGTCCGAAGGCTGGCTGGTACAAAAATACATTTGAAGTAAATGCCGCGGCAGTGTTGTATCATGCTCGCTGAGTACCTACATCAGCTTGGTATCCAGAGACGTCAGTACGTAAGCTTTTGCCCGAGTCAAAATTCTTCCGACCATTGCGTAGCGCGTCGATGGTGAATTACGGGATATGATTAGAGTCCTATATGCGAAATCCTTGAAATCACTCAAAATTCATTGACAGATTATTTGTGTACGTAGAAAATGTTACGAGCCATGGAATAGTGAGAAAATAGATTGGAGCATTTTTATTTCCTAACTATGCACGACTACATTCGGCTTATAATATGGTTGCGCTGTACAATTGGGAAAACATCACCCTTTGCGTTGCCTTATCCTGTTCAACACGGCCCAAGAGTCCAGTGACGACTACATGTTCTAACACTTAACCCATTAGTGCCGAGTGGTAGAGATTTTTGCAAGTCAGGGATTGCTCTTTTTAAGTTGGTTACAGCCATGGTCTCAAGTTTCCTATCCACGTGAAATGTGGTCTGAAAAGAGCAAAAAGAAGGGGCTGTTTAAAATAATGGACTACAAAAAAAAAGGAATCTATACCACACGGTGGGTGCCACTCAAGATCTCCTGTGCATATAAACAAAAAGTTATGACTGGAAGCAAGAAAAGAAAAAAATATAGCAAAGGTGTGAAAATAGAAAGAAGCAAAGTGGGCACGAAAGGCAGACATCCCGAAGCCTCAGCTAAAGCTGAGACCACAACATAACAGTATTAGGTTACCTCAGCCTGCCTAATCTGACCCTATGTATACGGCTTATCCTATGCCCCTCTGAGAGATGTTATTTTTATGGTAATTTATATCGAACAGTTTAAATCCACTTTACATCTGGGGCTGAATGGGACTCGAAAGACACTTCCAACAGTTCACCCATTCAAATTTTTTCACTCACACGATCATTCATATGCAAAAAAAAAGTTTTCTGAGAGAATGAAACTCCGGATGAAAAGGCTAACCAAGCGCACCTAGGCGATCAGCGCTACGATTTCGATGTCCAAATGGTCATAATGCTGTGGTTAGTAAATCCGGTTGAAGATTTCTATGACGATAAGATACAAAAGCTGGTCGTACGATACGACTCATGTGTTAATATAGCGGAAATTTGGTTAAAGAGTAGACTAACCTACACCCGCAAAGATATTTTGGCGTTAAATACGCATTTAGTTTTGAACAAAAACTTGTTGTAGCCTCATGTACATTTGTGATAAGGCTACATTTAGCGTTTTACAAAGAACCAGAAACCTCCTTATGAAAGTGAATTTTGACGTTCAAACATTTATAGGTTTAAGCTTCCGCATAAAAATACAATTTTTGAAGAGATGAGCTCGTATTTCAGATTTCAAAGCGATACTTGCTGTAAAAAACAGCCTTGTTCTTAGAATGTACTCTATCTTACTTGATAAAAATGGTTTTGCCAACCATGAATCACGCAGAAATGCTGCAGGACTTCAGCTGTGCTCGTCGCAACGTCGCCATCACCGGCACGAAACAGAGTAAAATTTGATCTGAATACATAACAACGTGGCGGGGCAAACAAGCTGGAAACGAATTCAAAACAACGCCTCAAAAACATCTTCATGAAACCGAAACAAAGTTAGAATAAGAAGGAACTGAGAGCATCCTCTCGTACATAATGTCGTACGAATCACTCGTACACTCCACTCAAACATTTTCGTAGAAAAGAGACAAAAGGAGAGAGGCTCAAGATTAAAAAGGGAAAATGAGACATACATAGTACCAGAATCCACACCAATCCCTACAGCATCTGTTGTAAATTTCGAAATAAGTCAACAAATAAATCTCGTAGGGGTGACACGTGACGAAATGGGCTACTAAGACGGACGTTGACAGCATGCCTTTAGATATGCAGAATTTCTGTATTTCTTAGAAGTCTGATAGGACTCCTAAGTTCTTTAGATCAATGTTTCTCAAACTATATGATCCGTCGGACCCGCATTTTTTTCAACGTGCCACGTAACGGAAATATTTTGTAATAACATAATTTTTTTAACCCGGCCTAAAACCCATACATACAATGAATAAATTAAAAGTTCACCATGTTTTTATCTTCGGTTCATTAGTAACCAAATAGTACAATATCAAAATATATAAAACCGGTACCGACAGTAGAGGGCTCACGTACCAACATCGGTCTACAGATCACCTCGGAGTAGCGCTGCTCTAGATCTAGAACATCAGCGCCATCAGCGAACCTTGCCTCCTCTCTCCAATAGCTTAGATTACACAGAAGACTCGTAATTTCTCGGATTAGAAACAGGCATAAGAGATACACAAAAAAACGTTCTCAGATCACTTGCTGTGGATGTCTCAGCATTAATAAAATATAAGCACTGGACCTTAACGCTCCGACTGTCTGGTGCACTTGGAAAACTTGTCCGTTGACATGAATTTCGAATAACTTTGGCTCGTCGACATCTCGGTCATAGGACAAGCTTGTTCGGCCTCTGGGTCGCTAGGGAGATTAAAAGTTTGGTCGAACGTAGTCAGTAGCGACCTAGTGAAAAATAGCGAAAATTTTAGAATTATTCAGTGACGGCAGCTTAGTTTGGTGCTGGCCCCTATACCCTGATGACGTGCATGATAAAAAACGAGGAACCAATTCATCTCAACAAATACAAAAGAAACTTTCTTTGCGTTTGAGCAAAATGGGGAAAAAATAGCAAAATAAGGATGTTCCTGAAAGAGAAAAATTGTGCGGTACAGGAAGGTCTCGGGACTTAATTATACTTCGAGTGAATGCAATTGTGCTGGGACGAGAAAAATTTGGTCTTAGTTTACTTTGCCGATGTTTGGAATAATTTAAGATTTACTCACTTCGCTTATCAGCTAGTCTGTGATCCATAAACGCAATGAATTAGGAAACAGCGAAATAAAGTTCAATTTACTCAACTGAATTGAGGGTTGCGCACAGGAAGCAGGCACGCATTTTTGAACAATTCCCTCAAAAGTTTGCGAGCTCATTTGAGCACGGAAAAAGGCCCGTAAACATACAAAGGCTCAGCTCATGGTGTCAATATCACAAAAAAAGTCTCCGCAGCGCGAATCGCTCCCGCCGTCCGCTATAGGCGTCCAACGAAAGCGAAAATCCATTACTAGGCTCGTCAAAAAGTCAGAACGGCCAGAATTAATTATTCGTGATCAGCGAAGAATTTCCCTGCCTCGCGCCTCTTCAGGGCAACAACGCCAAGCATTCGGCCCGTCAATTTCGGTCAAATCTGAGCTGCATACTCCGGACTCCTCTTGAACGAAAAAATCATTGAAATAAAATGAAAAAAGCTTTGAAAATGCAGTAAAGGCTCCAAATATAATGGCCTACGTATTTGTCTCTGTAACTGTTGGGGAATTTGGAACATAACGTCCTGGCAGATAGTGGATTTGTGCACCTACATTAGGCTCTAAAAATAGTCATATTCGTTAGCAGACGTATTTCACAACAAGCGGATTTAAACATGTAGCTGCCCGATTAGGAGGTTGAACTCAAGTTCCGTATAAGATTTTTAAACTAATTTTCTTGTTTTCCGAGGTCGTGTAAAACGCCAGGCCAATTTCCTTGACTTTTTAGTTGGCCTAAAAGTGCTCGGAATATTTTCACTTTAAGATATTTCGTATTAAGAAAAAAATTACTAAATGTAATGTTTTTAAGAGTTAACAATGAAACTGATGAATAAAGTATTGCTGTCATTTTTGTCCTGGATATGGCTGCCACTACGCATTTCAAAAGTTTATGTTTTCTAGTATCGCCCTGTCTTTCTGTTCAGTGTCACAAGTGAGAGAGCCGGACCGACATGCCTGCCCACCTACCCTGCACACTGACATTGCACAACTGCTGTGCACACGTGTCATGCACACGTACCCTGTACACCTGCCCTCCACACCTGGTATGCACACTCGCTCTTCACACCTGCACACCTCCCACCTGCTCTACGCATCTCCACACCTTCTCCATACACATGTACAGTTGCTCAACACTCCTTCACACTTGCCTCACACACCTGCACACCCCCTACCCTACACATCTGCACATACGCCCTACGCACCTGCACATATGCCGTACCGACTTGCTGTTATGCCCTAGACACACGTACACATATCCCCAACACACCTGTACGATTAAACACAACTTTCAATGCTATTTATAGGCTGAGAAAAGTTCCTCGGAAATAAGGAAAAACTGAAAATATTTGTCAAATATAATATTCGGAACATCAAGTCAGTCTCCAAATTGAATAGAGAAGTCTCAAGTCCCCTACAATAACGGCGAAGGCGTCAAGTCCCCTACAACAACGACGCAGGCCTCAAGTCCCCTACAACAACGACGCAGGCCTCAAGTCCCCTACAATAACGGCGGAGGCCTCAAGTCCCCTACAACAACGGCGGAAGCCTCAAGTCCCCTACAATAACGGCGGAGGCCTCAAGTCCCCCACAATAACGGCGGAGGCCTCAAGTCCCCTACAATAACGGCGGAGGCACCAAGTTCCCACAGTCCTCCGCAAATCAGAGTGGTGAGCCAGCAGTGATGCTCGCAGGCAGCCGTCAAATATAAAGTAGGTTTCTCTAATTAAACTGCCAGTTTGCCGTCAGTGGCGGCACAGGAAAGAGAAACAGTTTAGATACTCGCTTCAGTGAAAATTGCCTAAGAAATGGCATTGATGCGGTGAGAAATGGAACGAATAGTAAATGTCGCAAAACGAAAATAATGCCATCAGTTTGATTTCTAAGCCCATCTTTACAGAGGAAGTGCATCTCGAGAATTTTTATGGCAGCGAGTGTCAGGGACGAATGCTTCGTCAAAATTTGTCTTCTGTTAGTAGTTGACGACGATGTTTACAGCGTAATCTCGAGAGTTACGAAGAGTTTGTCTAACGTACGGAAAAACATTTGATTCCCTCTATGATGATACAAACATCTGAATGAACAATTCAGAAATTCGTATATGTTATGAATCCCACAGGCCCCTCATTCCTAGTCATAAAAATTTTTCAAAGTTATATCCCTGAGTTCCTCAGTATTATTCCTTACTGGCGCTACACAGGAAAAAATTACCATCACCCATAGAAAGAAATGTATTCCTTTTCAAGAAGGTGAACAAACGATTTTAAAATTATTATTTTCTCACATTAATGAGCAAGTGTTGTAAGAAGCAATTAGGGACCGAGCTCCTGCCGTGAAATGTGTCGTCATTTGAGGCCTCTCGGATGCCGAGAGTCCGTTCTGTCCTAGCGTAAGGAAGTGTGAAGTACTAAGTCTTCATTTTTGAACAACAGAATGTGGCCAAAAGAGGAAGACCTGATAAGGTTTTTCTTCTAATAATCCCTTATGTACGATTACCTCGTAGTCTAAGATCATGGAGAACATTCCGCGGTGTGCAGTTTTGTAATTGTTTCTGCGATAAATTTAGTAAGAGTGTTCAAAGTATGGGCTTAAAAAAAAGATTACGCGATCGTCTTCTTGAACATGGGTAGATATCTAACCAAGCTTGCTATTATTTAATGCAATTGATAATCTTGAAAAATGGAAATACATAACAGTTCGGAGAGGAGAGACCAATAGAAGCACAATGCGTTGTTCGCACGGATAGAATTCTTTTACAGGGATCACAGCCGCGTAAATTTATTTCCCGTCATTTCCTTGATGTGTTTTCTTTTTATTATCCTAAGAACTTTCCTGAATGTGCAAGGCAGTTACATCTATCAACCCTGAGATCGTCCTCATTCTCCTTTGTTGTAGAGCAATTCCCGTTGAATGCATCACTCCTTACGGTTCCCAACTACCTGCTAAGATGACAAATGGTTTCACCAGAACGCGTAGTGAAGTCGCAACAAAGAGGTCGCCATTAACACCTCACTTCTGAACACCTTCGTTTGGAAATTTAATATCTTTGTGAGAGTATTGTTCAAAATAAATATTCTAAAAGTTGCAGTCATACCTATTGCAAACCGAGGGAATTTTAGAAGTCAACGCAAAAGTTTATACTTATGTAGGGTTAAATTTTTATTATTGAAACGCACCCTCCAATTGAGCTTGTATATATCTATTTTTTTCGACAGAATGTTTTTTTTTGAAGTCATGGAAGACACTCATCAAAAGTATCAACAATACTGATGGCATTCATTGTCAGGACAGGTTTAATAAACTAGCTAGCACGCTGTGTGAGTAGACGGCTTCTAAAAGGTTGTAGAACGTTCACTTGAACGGCAAGTTTTGCGCGAGCGTCAGGTAGTACAAACGAAAGGTCTTGTTGCGCTTCTGTACTTCATTACATGAGGGCATTAGCAACGAGAGAACTGCGACGCCTTTTCTCTGTGAGCTACTGTCCTATAAACGGCCACTTCCCCCAGTGTGTGGGGAATAGATGCCATTCTACTTAGCACACGTTGTCGTTTTTTATAAAAATGCAAATATGAATGAAATGAAGAAATGCCCTACGATCACTTAAGTCAAATAATTTGTATCTTTCTCACTGTGAATGGCGAATGTACGAGCAAGAAGATGAAAATCTAAGATAGTTATCGAATTCTAAGAGGCCTTCTGTAGACAACGAGTAAACATATCAGGTTATAGCCTCGAAATCCTTCAGCTTTACTTACTTAGATGTACTTAGAAATGTTTCAGCCCTCACACCGAGGCCACACTGAGGGGCTGCCGCTTTACGTGCATGGTGTGCCTTCGCAGATCCGCGAGATGTTGAATGAGGCCGTTTCCCTCTGTTGTTTGGTGATAGTGAGGCAAGGGAGGCCTATCGGGGATAGTTTGTAGAAAATTATCCAGCTTCGACTTGAAGACGTCCAGGACACCATCGAACTCTCTCAGATCTTTAGGCAGAGAGTTGAAGAATCTGGGTCCCATTACGGAGAAACACTGTTCATGTCTAGTCCAAACGCTGTCAGCGGCCCTCGCATTGAACGTCGGCACAACACACATCTTGCCGAAACGAATGTGCTGCTTTGTGCGCAGCCTTATGGTCTCGTTTTTGAAGTCAGGTACTAATCCAGGAATCGTTTCCACGTGTAGATTATAAGGTATCTCTTCCTTTTTTCAGTGGAGACAATACAGTTGGAGAAATTTCCGGCGTTCCCACTTGTTTCCAGTAGAATACAGTTGGAGAAATTTCAGGCATTCTCAGTAGTCCAGCCCTTGAACCTCACGAATTTTCGCCGTGAAACTTCGTAGTTAACATTCCTGCTTCACTATGTTTTCTCTGGTGCCTGGATTCCATAATTGATAACAGTACTCGGACAGGGGTAGGATCAGCGCCCAGAACAGCGAAAGCATCGGTCTCTGGTGGTTGAGATACAGTACTAAGTATTCCACCGCCCCATATCAGCTAACTGTCAGGACGGCTGTGCGGGATTGTATTTCACTCCAGACGAATAGAGCGACTCCACCTTTCTTTATCCCCTGTAGCCTATCTGCTCTAAACAGGGTAAATCCTTTCATTTCCACCTCAGCATCCGGTACTTTCTCCGTCAAATGGGTCTCAACGACAGCGACAATTTCTGCATCTTCAAGAAGCGCTCTTTCTCGTAACATATTCGCGTTATATATTTTTTTGCGATACGAACACAAGCCTTCGATGTTGTAGCTAAGTACGTTACGATACATAGTTTTGTTTTGCAATTTATCCGACAGGTGCAGACCTGGGCCTTCGGCATCGGATTTATTTCTCACCTGTCTCCCAGGAGAACAAGTATCTGCTCATGTATTATGGAAACTGTGGAAACACATAATAATAATTACTATGTGTTTCCACAGTTCTGAAAAAAGTTGTTGGTTCTCAGGTAGTGCACCTGCACCAGCAAAAGTTGAGTCCTTTTTTTGTGGCAGTGCTCACGGCTGACTCGGTATTCCGTCGTGTCAGTGTCCTGGAGGCTTCAGCCAGAGATGACCAGCTTGGGGGCAGGCACGTTGGAAACGTTTGAGTGTGCTAAATTTTCTGTATTTCCTTTACCGTTTCCGGGTACTTCGGTTGTCTTAATTATTTTGGGATGGAGGAATCTGCACTTTTTCCTCGTGCAGTTAAGAGCATCCGCTGCCCTCCAGCACAAGGTCGGGTGGCAGAATTTACACCTTTTGCCCCTGTTGCAACATTGTTTCAGTTTACAGCTAAATTTTATAAATTTTCGGCATAGCTTCGGGTGCGTTGAGCGGCAGTTATCACCTTTGTTCCCATGCTTGCAGGATTT
>VOMN01134928.1:0-11548 GCA_014899125.1 Orchestia grillus | reverse complement strand
TTGATTGCATTACCTCGTAAATTGTTCGAGGTTCCATTGTTATTCTACGCTTGCAATAGAGAACAAAACCTGCCGCAGCCAGATGTGTTCGGAGAACCTAACATTTCGACGGTGTCCCCTTTTAATGAAACTCCAAATCCTTACATAACGTATATACGTAAAAAGCTATCTAATTTCACCTCATATTACGAAGGTACATCAACTAAATCATAAGGAATTATTACAATGTAGTTAATAATACATGGAGAATAATTGACACAAAAAACACAGTACGTAACGCATCGTTTAGTCGTTCTAATGAATAACACCATTGCTGAACAACACAAGGCAAACACAGATCAAGCGACAGCGTGGTAGTGGAGACAATTGCAGCACAACATCACGGAAGAAAGTAACAATGAAAGCAGTTGTACAACGGAGAAAAAACGCCTAAAAATTAATTTAGTACGCGGCTACTGTTAAGAACAAAATGATCACAACGCCTATCTAAAGACAAGAAGCTAAAAATGGCACTTCAACGGTGAGATATTGAGTCAAAACGTCAAGAAAGAAGTGTAGAACGGGCGCACATGGGGGTTTTACGGGCGCCTAACTAGAATTGAAGTTTGAAGGCATGTTTTTAACATGTTTAAAACTCCAGTCTTCACTCGGATTATTTATTTTATTTTATTTTTAATCAGAAAACTCGTGTGCGGTGCTCATGGAACAGTTTACAACCGAGCAACGCGAGCTCATTTTGAAGACGATCTATTTGAATTCGGCGGCCTTCATGGAACACCCAAACCACGAACTGTCCCATCACGAATCAAGTTACCCTCCAAAGCACGAGACACGCGTCCCACAGCATGTAACGGGCGTAGACTTCACGAGTCGATGTTTGAGACGGGCACAGAAGTAAACTGAACCCGACAAAAAGAACGCACACACAAGAACAAGTGTGAAGAAGCAACACGGGTAACAAAAGTAGGAGGAATTAAACAAGAACCGAATGAGCACATTGTGTACACAACACAAGAATTAAACAAACAAGGAGGGTCGAGCGAGCGCATTGTGTACACAACACGAGATGAGGGCACAGGAATTCCTTAGATCTAAGCACAGGTATCACGAGTAGTTCCACGCAAACGTTTGATATATGTATAACAAAGAATATCTTCTATTAAGTTTCTTGGGTAGTGATCCCACGTGAATGTTTGCCTCGTGTGCTTGAAGGCGAAGTGGTCCAGAGAGGTCCAATCAGAGGGACGAACGGTAGCGAAATCGGTCTAAACCAATAATACATCAAGTCTCTGGAAAGAGACCTCACCTAGTCAATCAGAACTACTCACAAGCCTCGATTACAAGTAATGCGTATTCCATCCGCACCACTAAAATCAATCAATACAGCCCTCATATGCTTTTAATTCTTAATTTTATTACAATTGTTTTGGCAGTACTGTGACCTGTGCGAACATCGTGCGCTCGTAGATGCATACCGAACTTAAGTATTCGCCCGACCTTCAAGTCCCAGACGCATTTCGTGCGTGATGTCCTCCTGCTCAATAACGAAGGACGGCTGTCTCTACAAACGCCTCACTTGTCGCAACTCCACGGCACTCGCCACTCACATTTCAGTGACGCTGCGAGTGCTGGTTGGGCAACACGGAGCTCGTCATACACAAGAAACCAAACACTTAAACACGCTTACGGCCAGATATCGACGCAAATATTCTTCTAAAAATGCTTCTTCTAACATTTGACTCCCTTGCTACAGAGTCAGACTTTTTGCTTTTAGTTACCATTAAAATATTAGGAGCTTAACCCCCGTTGCCACATCTACAGTGATTTTGACAGCGAAACTCAGTTTCAGTTTAAAGTTCATCTTTAGTTAACAAAAATTTTTACGACCTGAAGTTATAAGAATAGCTAGGGAAGCCTACCTATCCCCCCCTCCGAGGGGCTGAGTCCCCTTCATGTGCAAGAAGCTTGGGCAACTCGACACGCCAGGCTGAACATCCATCTGTGCTTCACCACACCTAAGACCCAGTCCATCTTTTTTTGCCGGAGCATCTATAACTTTATCCACCCAAGAATTTGTATCGATTTTATAGATATATCAATGGGGCGGCAAAAATGTTGGACTGAGGACCCTATCACTTCAACATAACAAGGGGGAATTACCCTTGACACCTCAAACACCTCAATCTCGGTTGCAGAAGGTTAGAGTTACCTTTAACCTTAACACTTGCATGTCCAAGGACTTTAATACAGCCTGCTGGGACACGTGTCGGTATACTCGAATTAAAATACCTGCCAGGGCACCAGAGTTTCATTGCGATGCGTATAGAATGATACACTCAATAACACTATTTCTACAAATTAAAATCGCAAACTTACGTCCATAATGAGAAGAATCTTATTTTAGATGTATGAATCAATCACACGAATGCCGACTCGAAAGAGCTAAGTATTATATTAGAAAATATCAAAAACCAATGGTTCAATTTGTGAAAACTCGTCCAAATAACTCACAAATCATCCTCGATCCAGTGTAGTAATGATATCTTCCAACAGGAAGAAGAGTCGCAATAATCACAACTCTCATCATCGTATTTCAAGTGTAACGACTGAGTCCGATCATTACGGGAACTCTGTTGAGGCAGCACCCCAAGGCCGCGACGACCGCTCGAAATTTTGGTCAGCACAGCTCACCACGGCACGGAGTAGTCAACAGGACCATCTTGAATAAAAAATGAACCCTATAAGGATCAATATAAAGAATTTTATGAGCTTTAGTTAATACAGTTTGGTTTCAAATTTTATGATTTCCTTCAAAACTAGGATGAATGTGAATAGAATTGCGTAAATATGAACAATTTTAAACGCCATTTGAAAAATGAACTGATCCTTTGAGGGTTGAAGGAAAAACAAGGTGGAGCAAAACGCAGAAATGAAGTCTACTTTCCAGAAGTCTAAGGCGATTCTCACACGATCAAAACGAGAGAGTGAGGCAGAATTAGAGATTATTATTACCAATATTTTACCAAGAGCCACCTCAGACGATCTCAGCAGAGATATTTTAGTTCTAGAAAGTATTAGTTCCACTTAGTAGTCCTCGATGTTTGTGTTATTTTGATTACTTGCCTTTACAATACGGCTATCACATAAGTTTCAGTTTCAATTTTAGGTTTATTTTAAGCTTCAGTTCCCGTTTGAAGTTCATTTTCAGGTTCAAGTTCAGGTTCATTTCTAGTCCACAAAAACAAATTTTTTACGAAGTCAAAGTTGCAAAGATAGCTCGGAAATCCTACATAGCCTGTACGAGAGAGAGATGGGCATTGGAAGGAGAGGCACAATAATGCCTAACTCACAAACCCATGACATATTCCTGCAACCACCCACGACATATTCCTGCGACCACCCACGACATATTCCTGCGACCACCCACGACATATTCCTACAACCACCCACGACATATTCCTGCAACCACCCACGACATATTCCTGCAACCACCTACGACTTATTCCTGCAACAATGCACAACATATTCTTGCAACAACGCACAATATATTTCGGAGACAATGCAAATTCCGGTGTATGTAGCAGAAGCGGCTTATGAGAGGTGCTCATTCGGTCAGATGTGGCGACTATGACGGTTAATATCAGCATCGTTTTGAGGTTTGCTTTGCCCTCACTCCTGAACGGAGCTCAAGAATCCTGCGTATTTCTCAGTGCTCAGCGGTCCCGGAAATATGCAGGACATGCTCTAGAACGCATCCTCTGGGGGACTTTTACAGAAGATAGAGGAGAAGGCAATGCAATGAATCCGTCAATATTTAAAGAAAGAGTTAGACATAATTCATTAGGATAGGCCACCCTGATCGCAACTTTACATGTACGTTTGCTTTATACGATCAAAATCTGGTGCAGATTTATCTCTTATCAACGGATTAATTGGAAGGAGATATTATCCGTTGATGTGAATATTCCGCACTTTCGTACCAAACATTCGGTCTTATGTACTTTTGCAACAGGACTGTGCTAAGTTTTGTACAAAAATCTGGCAACAGCTTCACGAAACTTGACCGCCGAGTACCACCGGTCCTCATAGGTTAACCCTTCCACCCCAGAGTGTTGCTTTAAAAAGCTTTAACCGGCACATATATAAACCATGGGGGGGTGGTGGAAAGGGTTAACGAAATGATCGAATTAGCTTCATAGAATTATTGAGATCTCGGCAAAACTTACAGGCGTTGCAAGGGACATAGGAATACGCCAGTGAAAAACATGGGAAAATAAATCCTGAAATTTGCAGCTAAGTAATGAAGAATCCAAGGACGACGCTGCCACGCGGTCTTGGCTCCCAAGACCGAACCCTTCACTTGCGACGTGTGTTAAGAATGACCTCGTTAATGCAAGTTATCGCTACAATATGAGCTATGCTCACATTCAAGGTTTTTACTACACCTTCCACACACGTATCGTACTGATATGTTTGCAAGTCATCCAGATATTGAATATTTTGTCACTTCGACTTCAAATTAATTCTAAAACCTTCGCTAACAATTTTAAAGCTACGGTCTGAGAAATCAATGAATAAATTCTTCAAGAAGATGCATTCATTCATGAACGTGTTTACGAACACAGCACAAAATTTAACGCTAACGAAGACAGCATCTTAACTCCAAATAGAACTACTACGACTTACTGCAATTTAACAGAAAGCGACATAGGCATCGTTTTACCACAAATACAACCAGACAGGTTCCCTTAAAAAGTAATTTACCCCATCAAAAAATAAACCATGAATTAATTCGCTGTGCAGCAGAAACACAACCGGATCGCTTTCACTAGTGCACAAAACCGAAACTAACATGTTGGCACAACACACCGCAGGGGAGAGAGTGAAAATTATAGTCGTTATTTTAAACTCAAATCTAGGATGATGAACAAGGAATGAAGTCGTCTCACAAAATATTGAATCTCCAACTAGAAAAGAATGAATTAGCATCCCCTGATATTGACGCAAAGAATGATTTCCAGTTCAGTTCTTAACATCATAGTTCTAATATGTAATAGAGTTAAGGTGACGACTCGAAACTCGAATTACACGGTACACATACAAGGTCGAATAACAAAGTTTTTTTACATCCATACAAGTACGTATCATCGTGCAACTAACGCTTGGATTACATAGAGTAGAATGTAAGAAAAATTGCAAGCGTAACGTGCATATTCCTGACAAACAAGAGGGAGAGAAGAGCAGGAAGGACACCAAGAGTTGCAGCAATCAGTGCCGCTGGTCAGCTCTAGAGTTGTCCCTCGCATGCCTAAAATCACGGAGTGGTAAGTTCCCATAACATGTTCAATTTCCTCCAAGATGCTGTAGTCCCTTCAATATGCTGAAGTTCCAACAACATTCCGAATTTCCTCTAATATGCTGAAGTTCCCCTGATATAACGAAGTTCTTACAAAAATTCAACATTTCGCCAGGCTTTAGTGTCTCTAACGACGCCCGGGTACACTACGCTGTGTAATGGGCCGGTATGTGAGGGGGTCAGAAGTAGCGCCATCAACGCGCACGAATCATGCGAATTATGATCGAAACCGAAGTTACGGCACACGATCCAGGGTCACAACCTTCGAGTGTAAAGAAACGAACGATTAAGTCTAAAGCAAAATCGTCTACACTTGAATCCACTAGAGAATCAATTAAACAATTGAGACATATTTACTTTGTGGCGCTCAAGATCGTTTAAGATGATTTTGGTGGGGGGAATCTAGCGTGAGACCCTCATAGTTCGCCTCTTTTGAAGAAAAGGTGGATCGCATCTTCATAAAGTCCTCAGACCTCTTCAGCTATAATTGGACCACGATGAATTGGAATTCAGCTTGGATCACCAACCTGAATACCAAAGATGCACTTGAGAACAAGCTGTCCCCTGCAGAACAGCAAAGTTTACCAGAAACTTTCGATTCATGACATTATCGTAACATGGTTCATATCATACCTTTGGTGTATGACATTACAGCAACACAGGCAGCACTAGAATTTCAGTTTGACACTATGGCAACGTGGTTCAAGCAATAACTTGGAATTTCATTTTTTACCCGCTAGCGGCCCTGTAAATGGGACGCTTATAAAAATCTTTGTATTTCCATACTAGAGAAAAATATTCACCTTCTGTTTGCTTTACCCTATTCTAATATACCTAATCATTATATAAATGGTGAGGTATATTGCACTAATCTATCTAACCATCAGGTAAAATTTTTCCATCGTATTCAAGATTTTGCTTTTTACACATGAAAGAATTTCGACAGGCTGCCGTCAGATGCAACGACGCCGAGCCACCAAAATACAACGTCAAATATTCAGGCACACGAGACAACGTACAGGGTGTGCATGAAGTCCTTCCCTGAGTGGTCACTGACAACACGCGTATTCCAGCCAGATAACCAACGATGACAAGTCATCAATACGACAAAAAAAATTCCAATATCATCATTATCGTCCGGATTCGGGGAAAAGATTTTATTGATCATGGAAAGATTTCATTGATCAGGGAAAGACTTTATGGCAACCTGCACAATTTCACCTGTTACAATAACATTCACGTTAAACCTGCTGGATCATCAAGCAACAAGTAAGTCCTTCCTAAGCCAGAGTTTCAAAAAGATTACCGTTTCTTTGGCTACGCTGCTGAGACTTGGAGAAGTCTTTGAAGTTGGTGTTCCTCTATCAGTAAAATACTTAGTGTTGAAAAATATAAATCTAAACTGGAAGTATTTACACTATTACGAAATTTGAGGAAACTTTGACAAAATTAGAGGAAGTGTAGTAAGAAATTGAAAATGTTTCATACCGTTGAGGTACGATGGGAGATATGATGAATTAACACCATTGGATATTTTAAATCAATACGTTTTCGGCAAGCGCTAATAGCGCAGACCACAGCACGCCCACACGTTTTCTCCCAGCCGTTAGCACGAACAAATCGCGGTCTTTAAATATTAAGTCATTTAAGGGTTCCACAAAAGGAGGGACTTTTCAGACCCCCGTCCTGGTGAGCCCCCCAGCGCGCCACACGGTGACAAGTTCTGGCGCCAGCACCCGCCGAGGAAGCGTTCAATACCTTGCCGTCAAAACAAACGAAGCTTCACAAGGGAAGTAACCAATGCATGAAACAGTTGAATATATCTTCGAACACAAGATTAGGCATCATAGTACAATATATAGTTTTCTACAAATCGTTCAGATCATAAAATATACTTTTCAAATAAAAGTACGTGTCTTAATTATAGATACAAAAATGATTCTCGAACGCCCTCAGTAAGAACGAAGCGCCAATGAGGTGATAACCTACGGAAGACCTGGTCTGTAAACTCAGTACATTTGGTAGCTGCCGCACCGCCACCTCGGAGGCTATTGGTAGTCTATTAGCTGCTCCCAATCATATTCATTGCTGAGCTAAAGATTCTTTAGATTTCATTAGCCATATTCTTAACAAAGCTACTGATAGTCGACCAGCTATCTTACACAGATGTATTAGGTTGTCACGAAAGTCCTGAATAGTTTTCATATGCACGAACGAATGAGCTTTTAGAAACGTTCATAACTTTTAGAGACGTTCAAATCTTCAGTACGTTCTCAAGTCGTGATACTTCCATTTTCTTGAAGTTTTGCTTTCAAAAGATTCATATCCAATTTTGAATGTCTAACTGCGGGGGTACTCTTCCAAGCTCAAGTTTTCAATTTAAATTCTGCCAACCATCTTAAAACAATTTTTCAGCCTGTAATATCACCATGCAATTCCTAAACATTTTTGCAATGTTTCTAGCACTTTCACCATCACTAAATAGAAAAAAGCATCACTACTCGAATATGCAATACATCGCTGTTATTTCAACACCCAATTAAGAGTATATGGAATGAAAGATCTATGAATTTTTTATAATACAAGACATTGCGAATTCTGAAACTTCAACCGTAATCCAGTTCGGAGCAACCCAGATTTGTTAGATGAGGTGATCGATATTTCCCTACTTTCAAATGGTCCAGGACTTACGGACAACCCAATACAACAGCCGACCACAGCAACGAAAAACTCTGTAATTCGTTCCAGATCCCACACCGTCAATTTAATTCAATCTTACTCATATTCTTGGGATTTAACTACACCATACCGAAGAATGATAATAATTATAAACTTCTAGACAACTATTTGGAACAAAATCGATACGAGGAATAGGACAATTGATCACTTTCTCATTCTCTCACCCGATGACTTATGAAGATATTCAATAGGGAAAAATTTGTAGAAATCATCTAGCTAAACACTAAACACGTTACGAACACACAATAAATATACTACAGCATAAAAATACACAACCCCCACAGTATAATATTGCACTACATAATTAAAAAATGAACATTAGTAAGAGAAAACACAAGTTTCGTGAGGTTCCTGTGGTGATGACGGTGGAGATGTGGAGGAACCCACCGCCTAAGACGCAGCTTCCAAAATATCACGGCAGTAGAAAACATATCTTCGCCATTTGTATCACCAAAATCCAGACAAATGCAATCAGTAGTTTTCTCAATTAAGGTACGGTTGTTCATGCGGAAAACAAAATCCTTTCAAGGATATCATCGACGTGAAACGGCTGAAGAATGGAGGTTTAGAACTGGAGGCACATTTTGAAGTTGGATAAAATTTCATCCACCTAATTACTCATAGTAGTAAATCGAAAAAAACACATGGTTCGAAAAATCCTAATAGCGGATTTCCTGTCCTTAATTAGAATAATTTATTTCTGATTTTAATCATCTTCGCCTTCGATGTACCAAGAAATTTGAGAGCAACCGCCTCCGTCAAAGAGTTACTTATTTAAAAACCTGCCAAAAACTGCTAGTCTGCACCACATATTGAACTCATAAAAGCACCACTAGACAAAAATCAATAGGAGAATAAGACCAAATGTGGTTCGGGACAACAACTTTTGAGCCTGCAACCAAGGCATGCTGAAGACCAATAACATTTGAGCGACGCTGTCTCAGCGGTCGCTTGTGTTAAGAGTTCCATTTTTAATACTACATCGTTAATAGAAAGTGCGCCTTTCTCGCAGAGAAAGCGCCAAACTAGGGCTCTAGAGTAAAGGGTTAGTGACCAGAAAATTACTGAGCAACATACAGGCTGATATTCTAACACAAGGCGGGACGTAGGCCCGACCTGCACACACTCATTTCCGAGGAGAGCGATCACTCAATAGCTCGTTTATGACACGCACCTCACTTTGGTCTCGTTAACGATATTATGTCCGCATTGGATTCAGATTTCCCCGTAAAAACATGCAATCTACACCGAGAGTCTGCCTCGAATGGAAAAACCATCGTGAAAGTGTTTCCATTACCAGTAAGTACATCCTGGATAAGAATTCGTTTCCGAAAAATCCTCGAAGGAAACATACAAAAAAAATTCTTGTGACAATTTTGACCTGCATAACTTATAAGAACACTAAGCCAATAACCCTGGGCACCCCAAATTGTTCAATTCTCGACTTTTTTTTTACTTATAAGACCACAATTCAAGGCAATAATGGCTATACTCTAAAGCTTGGTGACGAAATTTACGGAGACAGCCAGACACGCTAACAAATCCAGGTCACTCTTATGTTCTAAGTAAGCTATATCGGAGCTCAACTCGTCCATAGAAACTATTTATTTATTCATTGTATAAATGGTCTCTAGTTTATCACACTATTTGTAGTTCCACACAACGAAACAATTATCGCATTACTGTCCACCAATGAAGAGGCTGCAGAAGATAGAGACACTTGGCATCGATAAGAAGAAGGCGGGGCATAGCGAGCGACAGGAGGGGTCCACATGGACCTCCCTGTGCTCTACTCGCTCACCAGCGGCGACGTTCATAAGCTTCAGTCGGCGGGATGCTCTGGACACGATCGGTTTACCTGACAATCAGAACATAAATTAATAACAGTAATGGTTAATAAGTAAGTCGGAAAATACACTGCAGGGTGTCATGGTATTCATCATAAAACTCAATGTTTGTGAAATGAGAAACAAGTGAATTCGTTCGAATTATCGAAACATGCAATGCTTTGGTGCTATGAAGTTGATCAGACAACTCCATGATATTAAATAATTTATGGTTCGAGTCTGGGCACACATGTTTTTTTTTAAATAAAGAGAAAGGATAATTCGTGTTCAACAAAAACTTCAGGAAAAGCAGATGCGAAGGTCAGAAAGGAGATCCCTGAAGAGCTTCACATGATATTCTGCTCGTGGGGTCCAACATGGTAAAAATTCAAGAAGCGCAAGAAATCCTTCATAATGTTCTCGTTATTTAGCAAAAGCAGGTTAAAATTACAGAAGTACATTCAATTCGTTACAAAAAATTTTCTCATAAGATTAGACTGTCAGTTTGACGCTCCCTACCCACCAGATCTGTGATCCAAAGAGCGAAAAAAAGCAGACTATTTAGTATTCTCTAGAAAAAGTGGAATCCAAGCACAGGTGTTCTCACACAAGATTCCTAGCGCATAAAAACAGCAAATTCAAAAGGAAGAGGAAGAAACGATAAAGAATAACCGTAGAAGGAAGCATGAAAATAAAAAAAGCAAAGTGGGCACGAAAGACGAAATTTCCAAAGGCCTAGTAAGAACAGAGGCAACCTAAAAGAGTCCTTTTTTTCAAAAACAAAATTTTTCCTGTCATCCATAGAATCTAAGGAACTACACATACGTTAGCTGAACATAGTACTGTATGTATTTTAATTTCGAAGATATAGGAAGTCCGTTTAGAGTTTGTTTGGCACCAAAAGTTCACAAACACTGCACAACAAAACATTATATGGTCACCTTCGATTGTATTATGCCTCCCTATAGGCTGTTCCTGGTGTCATTCACGAATGACGAGCGGTGTTACGACCAAACAATTCAATTTTACTTCATCAGACCAACTAACAGTTTCCAAAAATGCATTTCCTTTATCCAAGTGTCATTTCGCAAAGCTCAAACGACTTGCACCGTAGTTTCTGCGCAGCT
Source organism: Orchestia grillus (assembly GCA_014899125.1). NCBI lineage: Eukaryota > Metazoa > Arthropoda > Malacostraca > Amphipoda > Talitridae > Orchestia > Orchestia grillus. The sequence continues at coordinate 500 of VOMN01134928.1, read as the reverse complement.
TGGAAGTTCTACGAAGCGTGGAACATTGACCCCATGGCTGCGAAGTTCTCTACTGATTGTTCTCGCACTCACTTCTGGCCCAGAAGCTTTCAGATCAGTTTTTAACTCTTTGCGGGTCATCCTGGCCTTATTTGTATAAAAAATTGATGAGACTGATGAGCAACCTCACGTGGAGCACCTGACCTTGGTAAGTTAAATAAATGGAGCCATATTCCTTTGAATTAAAAATAATAGAACCAACAGTACAGTATGGCACATTTATCTGGGTAGAATCTTTCTCTACTTTATTCCTTGAGAATAGAGCTAATCTATAAGCTATTGTAAATATTCTGAGACTTCGTTGACTTAAAAGGCATGGCGTCCTTCAGGTGACCGTATGCTACATCGGTTCATTACAAGGGTTATCACTTCGTGCAACATATACTCAGTGAAATTTTCCTACAAAATGGTTTAAATCGTACCTAACTAATCGTAAACAATATGTTATAATCGGTGATGCT
>VOMN01134927.1:0-14029 GCA_014899125.1 Orchestia grillus | reverse complement strand
CTAATTTGAAAATGGGTTTCCTTTTTTCTGGGACACCCTATATAGGCCTTTGGGATTTCTGTTTTTCGTGCCCGCTTTGCTTCTTTCGATTTTCACATTTTCTTCGCTATATCTCCTTTGTCTTTTCTTCCTCATCATTCTTAGCATGCTGCTCCTGTGTGAGGAACACACCGTGTTCCTAGATTCCCAGTTTCCTGTAGTCCACACTCACGTCCCTTCTTTTCGCTGACGTCGGACCAAATTTCCTGTGCGCTTTGACCCTTCCAGCCAACGAACATTTCGCGTGAGCCCAGCCATAATGGACCTCACCACTTGGGAGAGCCAGTTCGTCAGTCTTGCTGTACCAACATCACCGTGAATTTCCGTTGTCTTTTCCTTGTCTGCTGGGGGTGACCTCGACATGCGCGAGCGGAGCTATTTACCCCAGCCGTGTACGGTCTACAGTCGACGTCGGGGCTCTATGGGCCGTCTGTGATGCTGGAGTAATTTTCGATTGCTGTTGTTACTGCGTTGGTTGAACCTGACAGTACTTGGAAAATCTTTTATTACAGATTCTCCATGTTCAATGATTGTGTATATGTATTTCTTTATTTGTTCAGTTTTACCGCGTGTTGCTTCGATTTTGTTCAGTTTGTGCACGTGATGTTTGTGCGGTTTTGAGTTGCGAAGTAAATTATTTTTGTGAATTTTTCAATTTTTTGCTGCAGACATTTCTTCGAAATGCATTTTCTTAGCAAAGAAAATAGAGTGATGATTCTAATTTCTCCCTCCATGTTGAGTCTTCTGAGAATTTCCAGGTTGATCTTCGGGCTCACAACTGTCTTGCCTTAATGTGCGAAAAAAATTTGTTTACCTCTCTTGAATCGAAACATTAAAATTCATGCTGGAATGTATCTAAATTTACTTTTCCTTATATTTTATCCCCCTATTGCTCGTAACTCATCAGTCATAAAATATTGTTATTTCTGCATTAATTGAACCTTAAAGCAAATTATTCCACTTAACGGACTTTACTTTTGAAAACGGTACGCGATTTACGCTTTGGTATCACAGCTGCCATCCTTGAAGGCTGAGGAGGTCACTCGCATTATTGTATGCACAAAAAGATGGGAGGTAGTCAAGATACCGCTCGCGCCAACTCGTTTAGCTGTGGCACATTCGTTGTCGAAGCGGGGAACCTCGAGCTGTTCAGTTATTTCTTAATCTTGACGCTGAAGCTCTGTGCCTTGTTAAATTAGATTACTGGTGCGACAGCGCATTCTTTTCTTCCAAATATTTGAGTTGCTTTAAAAATGTTTGTCGTAGCGCTTATGAATACATACGTGCATTCAGTTGACTTTTTGCGAGCAATGGAATCATGCGATGACGAATTTCATAAAACAATAAGAAACAAAAGCGAAGAATGGCTTCATCACATTCAATGGCTTCATATATTATCACCTTCAGGCGATGTTTACATCCAAGAAACGTGCTATTTTGGACGATCTTTTCCTCTGTAGCGTTACCTACTTTATGCATGGATGAATAGGTAATATATATATGTCTGCCCTGCCTCTAGGAGTTACCTACATTAGAAGTAGATCTACTGTAAGTATTATAAAGTACTGTACTATACCTGTACTTCCCATTCTGTGTTGCCGAAGCATTTATAATTTTTTTGAAATTTTTGAATCTCAAGCTCAAGTATCGCCACCGGATAGTTGATTAAAATGGACGGGGCGGCGAAAAAGTTACACTTTGTTAGCATTGAATTGATTATGTGTGCTCGGATTTTCTTGTTGATCTCGTCTCATTTACGGGGACGCTGTTGGTCGCGTTTAGAAAGAGCGCTTGAACATCTCTTTACCAGACTCACAGCGCCAAGCAATGATTCTAATCGAAATTGTGAAGTAGACCATAGCAACATCAAATTTGCTGCTGCAGATTTTACAAAATTAATTATTTACCATTCATTTTTTCCAAGATTTCACGAAAAATATTTTTTTGAGGATCGTCGTGTGTCGTGTTCAAGAAGAGATTCGTGTACAAATGTTCATCATCAATGATTGTTAGTCATATTTCCCATTAAAATGATTGCTGAACAATCTTTTAAAATTATCTCTCGGCAGTATGTGTCAACAGCAGCAGCAGTAAAGTGATGTACAGTAAAATGAATGTCCAGTCGTCACTTTAAATCTTAACTAAGGCATGAAAGTTTTTCGCCCGATCGTCGCCCGAAAACGCTCTTCCATATGAGGTTAACCCTTTGCCGGCAACGCTATTTTGACGATAAAGCTGTATTCAACTTTGTACTAAAATAAAGCTGGTGCTTCATGTATGTATTGTACGTATTTCCGTATGTGTACAAGAAGGCTACGTTTATCTTTTACGAAGAACTAGCAGTATCCTTATGAGAGTGGATGTCGTAGCGCCCATATCTGTAAACGGCAAAGTGTTAAATTGCGCTGCTTGAATACTGCAGTTCCTTCCACCCGCACTGTCTCCGAGTGACGAGGCCTGCGCGTGGCTCTCGCGACTTGAGCGTCAAAGCAAGGATGACTCGCTCTTTCTCAAGGTTTGATGTTCTCAGAAAACCGCCAAGCCGCGAGTTAAGGACCAGTTTTGCTGCAGCTGTGCGTTGCGATGTAAATGCACGGCTCCGTCGAGCGAACTTCGCACTATGGACTTTGGACCCTCACGCATGGTGCGTGTGTTGAACGGCCCCGGCTTGTCCGTCTTGACCTTTACTTGAGGGTGTGTATGCTTTAGGCTGCACACACCCACATGGCTTAGCATGCTTTGTGTATGAATGCGATTTCTACGCGGGGCTGTGCATTGAAGGGAAGAGTGCAGCACTCTAGGTGGTACTAAACCATATGCCTGAGTGAGTGGGATTTTCCAGCGGTATCAAGTAGTAGTCTTACAGCGAGTTTAGAGCATTGCGCTCAACGAAGCACATTTTTTCTTCGATTTAAGTTTAAGGAAATCAGAGCAGCTGAGGTCCTTGTTACGCGAGTCGTGAACATGTCCTGCCAAGTCTCGCTACTTTTAACGTCAATGCTAGTGCCCAGCGCTGACCAGGGCCGCCAGATCGCTGACCAACTCCACCGAAGTCTCGCTTTGATGGTAACCGAAATTCGTTGTAAAGGACGCGATTCTCCAGAATATTTTCCAGTGAGAGCTAAATATTCTCCTGTTGTAAACGTGTTTTATTTATTGATTGAATGGCTCGTATTGATTCGTCCGTCCAAGTGACCAAAATGAATTGAAAACATTGTTATGTCAAATAACTTAGACTTCATTGCAGTACGAGCGTATGAGGAGGGAAATAAAAGGTTCTAAACCATTTAGAATTAACTCCATTGAAGTTGGTTATAGTGATTTGAAATTTCAGAATGGATCACTTTGACCCATCCGATCTTCTAGTATTAAGGGAGGCTTAAAAAGTAAATGTTCTCACGCCACCGGATGTGATGAAATATTTTTAATTACTCTAAATAAGTAACATGGAATTTTAACTCTGCAGGGGACATTATGTATTTATATCGCGAGTCTAGACAATAAACGTGGCTGCACCTGCATCGCTAGCGTCAGGACGAGGGCAGAATGTTAATTAGCGAACCCAAATGCATGTCAATGCAGGGCTGTGTTTGTATGGACCAGCTGTTCATTGATTTCATTGATGAAGTGAGGCAAGCGAAAGAACGGTCACTCACACAGTGTTAACGTTGAGTCAGCAAATGAATCGCTGTTCGTATCACAGATACGAGACATCATCTTACGTACGCATTAGATTGTAGTTCTGTGGCATGCTATCAGACCAGTCGCACGACCCGTCAAAAGTTTCGGGACTTACCATATTAACGGGACTAGCCATATTAACGGGACTTACCATGTTAACAGGACATACCATATTAACGGGACTTACCATATTAACGGGACTTACCATATTAACGGGACTTACCATGTTAACGGGACTTACCATATTAACGGGACTTACCATATTAACGGGACTTACCATATTAACGGGACTTACCATGTTAACGGGACTTACCATATTAACGGGACTTACCATATTAACGGGACTTACCATATTAACGGGACTTACCATGTTAACGGGACTTACCATATTAACGGGACTTACCATATTAACGGGACTTACCATATTAACGGGACTTACCATATTAACGGGACTTACCATATTAACGGGACTTACCATGTTAACGGGACTTACCATATTAACGGGACTTACCATATTAACGGGACTTACCATATTAACGGGACTTACCATGTTAACGGGACTTACCATATTAACGGGACTTACCATATTAACGGGACTTACCATATTAACGGGACTTACCATGTTAACGGGACTTACCATGTTAACGGGACTTACCATATTAACGGGACTTTCCATGTTAACGGGACTTACCATGTTAACGGGACTTACCATGTTAACGGGACTTTCCATGTTAACGGGACTTTCCATGTTAACGGGACTTTCCATGTTAACGGGACTTTCCATGTTAACGGGACTTTCCATATTAACGGGACTTTCCATATTAACGGGACTTTCCATATTAACGGGACTTTCCATATTAACGGGACTTGCCGTATTAAGGGGACTTGCTTCCTAAAATGAATGGTATTTTCCAAGTGGAGCACGCACTGTGACGCAAATGTTTTCCGTCGTCTCTTTAGAAATCTGATGCATAACCAAGCTATGTTGACTATAATAAAGTCGTATCGTATTCTATCGAATAAATCATTTGATCCGCTTTAGATTTCAATGATTAGGGATGCCTGTATTCAGTATCCTTTTTACAACACTGCTCCATATCAGCAGTGCCATTAAAGTAGACGGAGATACCAACTAAGCAACTAATTCTCCAACAAATTGTGTTCTTATGTGGTAGAATTTTTCATCGAGTTTACTAGTAGTCAAAGTTCTAGCCTAACATTATGCATTCAGGCTAGTTGACGCGCCTGCCAAAAATGGTGGGACAAATGATGGTAATTTCTTCAGATGCCCTCATGTTTACGATGAATCTCACATCTCATAAGAAAGTTTTCAATATCATTGATACGATCTGCTTTCTCTGACAGTCTCGCTGATTCGGAATACGGCAAGAATTTTCTCCTATCTAAAACTTTAAGAGCGTGACAGAAAGACAGACTGACCAACCAACCGAGCAACAATAGGCTACTATTATATTGTGGGATATATATATTTTACATGAAAATACAGTTTTCCAAAGTTCAAACTTCTGCACGGTGAGATGAATGCCGCACAGGTAGGAACAGATGTCAATTGCTGATTTGGGTACTTAATCGTTGTAACTGATTTTCACATGTTCCGTATACTCATGCAAACTTTAACTTTGAGTCCAAACGTGCGTGTGGATGCGTCAGCCTGCAGGCGGCTCGCTGTAAATTTCATTTGGGAGACAGCTCGTTTTGTGTTGTTTTCGCCCCACTTGTCGAGAGCTTGCTTTGGTGGATACACACCGACAGCTCACAAAAGTACCCAACCCACACTGATGGGATGAGCGTCAGGGCTTTGTCGTTGGTGGCATTTCGAGTATCTGGGATACGGGCCACTTCCGCGAACGACTAACACTCTTGCCTTCGATTTACCCGAATAGTCTGTTCACTGTTACTCCAACCTAGATAAAATTTGGCCTCTTCAGTGTACAGGGTGGGCCGTAAGTAAAGCATTCTTGGCCACGACGGTAGCACTGATACCCTGAAAAAGTTCCGCATCCATTTCTAGTACTAGTGATATAATAATTTTGAAAGAGGGTCTAGTTTATGCCCCACCCTGTACATCTATACTGTATGCCATCTATGGGGAGGTAAGTCTGAGTGAGACTCGGACGGTACTTTGAGAAGGTTCAAGAGCCCTGCTGTCTAGTTTGTGCCGGCTTCACACGTGGAGCCTTGGGTGAGAGTGAACGCATCGAATAATACGTTGCGTACGTCCGTGTAATTAGAGGCTGTGAAGGGCTTGCTGCAGCCTCAGCCATAACACGCACACGCGTATTGAGGTCGTGCCGCACACGAACGTAACAGGTGTGGTGGCCTGGCGTGTGCAGCGCCAGCGCCGTATGCCGGCTGAATACGTTTCCCACGATGATAATCTCATTTGTTGAGGTGAAATTAATAATCTCATTTGTTGAAGTCAAATGATAGGTGAGTGCTATTACCATATTCAGGGTAGAAATAATTATTCCAAATAACGATGGTAATGATACAAGTTATGATAAATTGAAACCCAAATTTGGATGGTTCGAAGAAATAGATATACTTAGTTTGTGTGATTTTTTTTATTCTCTTACTTGCCGGCTTTAAGGAACTACGTTGAGGCATACCGTATCGTTGATGAAAAGATGGAATCTACTTGCAAATTCTTTTAAATCTTGTCCCACCTAACTATAGTCGTTTTGTTATCCCTCTCTAAGGTAGGTAGCTCAATTGCTAGGCCATGTATGGACACTATGGACAGAAGTTCTGGTGACTCTCGGGGAGTGTAAATGGCGAGGTCACCTCAGCACCACTTTTGTTGTGGACTGACAGTTTATTTATCTTCCACCGTATCCTATTTACGTTCCCGTTTGTTATCCTCTGCGATGTTACTCTGTATCCTATTTACGTTCCCGTTTGTTTTCCTAAGCGATGTTGCTCTGTATCTTATTTACGTTCCCGTTATTTCTCTCAGTGATGTTGCACTGTATCATATTTACGTTCCCGTTTGTTTCCCTTTGTGATGTTGCACTGTACGTTATTTACGTTCGTTTTTTTAATTCCTGGGTTTACCTTTACACCGGTTGTCTTTGAATGATTTGATCGGCACATCTCCGTGACTGAGACCACCTGTCGCGCTATACGTGCTAAGATTTAAAGGTACCTGGTCCTTCTCGAGGGAACAGAACCACCGAGTTAGTTCTATTCCTAATGAAGATATTTCGTTTCACTTGATTTTAAGAAATTAGTTATTATAATTTTTTCAGCTGAGCAGAGACTCAAAATTACGATAAAAAATTTTGCTTATGAACTCCTGTCAACTTAGGAGTATATATATTCTCGTGTCTCCATTTTCTGTCCTCTTCTCATTTCATAACTTTTGTGCCGGAAGCGTCGCTACAAAGTTGAAGCGTCATCATCAATTACGAGACCTCGGCCTACTGTGACTTCATCATTATCCCTTACGTACCTAATTCAGAACAGTTACAATTTCTCTGTCCGATTACAACTACTGCCCTCCATTGCAGAAGTCGCCCTCCAGTCCGCTTCCTGCACCGCTGCATTCCGCTCCGCCAGAGCATCGGCACGGGGTCCGTGGCTTCGGGTGCTGACGCTCTCACCTCCGTCAGGTCTCCGTCTGCCTCCCACAGGCGCGTCCACGCCGCCTTCGCCGTCCCTCGAGAGGAAGAGGAGCTCTACGAGCAGTCCTATGGACCTGACCAGGTAGCGTCGCAGCCCTGTGCTCTTCTTTAACCCTTCACCGTCTATGTGAATTTCAAAATCCGCTATCGTAGGGATGCCGCTAGTTTTTCGTAGAACGCTAAATGCAACATCATTGGAGAAATAAGTTGGTCGGTGGAGGGTTCATTCTGCTGGGCTCCGTGGCACTCTAAGGTACCGTTTCGTGGGACTGTTCCTGGTTTTACGCAATATGCAGACTTATCGCATGCAAGGAACTGCAGTTAGTTTTTCGTACGAGGCTCAATACAATTTTATAGCAAGTACATAAGGATTCTGCTAGTTTTCCGTGAAAGCTAAGAACGGTCTTCTTGCAAAAATATTTCGATAGCTACAGGGTTAATATCATCGTTTGTGAGACTGAACCGCGCTATCTTTGGCCGAATAGGCAACAAGTATTAGCACTTCAGTAATAATAGGATAGTATATAATAACACCATGAAAAATTGACAGATGCAGTGTGATAGACATTGATAATAGGCACAAGTACTAGTACCTCACTAATAATGGCAGACGTTAACATCTGGGTGATGGGGAGTGTCGGGGTCAATGTCAGTGATGTACGAGCTCTGGCTTCAAGATTGAAGGCATTACGTCTCGTTAATTCCTCCGTAAGTGTGGTGAGCTTCACTAACACTTTTCTATTTGTATCGGATTGACTTGGCATTGTGCCTGGTCCTGATTGGTTAATAGGTTTTGAGGGATGTTAAATTAATTCTTTAATGTCTAGTGAGAATTATGGATTTTTATAACTTGTTTTCTAGCTAAGCTCGATCTGACTGTAGATGAAGTTCGAATAAAAATAAACATTCCGTTAATTTTTTATTATTTCACAGCGAGCATACGACACTCGGTCTTAGTGCGAGGATGTACTTGCAAATATATATACAAAGCAAAGCTCGCACAGATTTTAGCAGTCGTCAGATCAAAAGAGGAAAGTCGGGATGGAATTGGAGATTCAATGAGCTGCGATATGATCCATTGGTCCTATGACTCTGATAGCGGCGGCCTTGCGTCACCCTCGGCCACCTGGACAGGGCCGCGCACCTGTGGCCTGATTACTACGCTTATTCTGAGGGGGTAGCCCGCTGCTGCTGCTGCTGCTATAGAGCATGGGGAAAATCCCGTTGTTTTTACGCTTACTTTTTTACGCATTGCGTCGAGGTTGAAAGTCAACGTAAGATTACGGAGTAGGAAGTTTCTAAAATGAAAATGCTTAACGGAATTCATCGTTTTATCGTCTATATTTTCATTATTCATGTATACGTTAAGGATTTGCAGTGGAAAGTTGTTCAAAAAGCATGGTAAAAGTATTATTGCGATGACTTACAATGCATTTTGACCCAATAACCTTGGAACAATTTTCATGAATAATTCTTGTCGCCAGATTTTGCCGGCGCTGTCGCACAAGACGTCCCGACCTGACGGCGCCGTGACGCTGGCACTGGACGAGGAGGGCCCAGGGGCAGCGCCCCCCGTGTCCGTGCACTCCTTCCTACACTCCGCCGCCCTCAACCACCCCCGCCAGCGAGCCCTCGCCGTCAAGAGGGACGGAGTGTGGAGGTGGGTCCAGCATCAGACTGGCTGAGGTGATGTGTTGTGCACCATCGCAAATGAACCCAAAATTGTCGAATTAACACGATGTACGTATAAATAGACACCGTCTTATTCCGTGGTGAGAGTCATTGCGACCTCAGGTGTTCATTACGAGGGTTCGGGAAACTCATGTTAAGTGGGTTGCAAGGGTTGGCTGTTTCACGCGGTGACGGCGTGTGAACCCAAACTTCGCCAGGTGATGTGTGGCTGCGCACTGTCTGGGTGCCAGGTGAGGGTCATTACGCCATGTCCTTCACCATCACTCATTCGAGAGAAAACCGTTTCGTGCGCCTCGTGAGTGGTAGAAAAAGAGGTTTTGTGTACTCTGCATTCCGGTCCCTGGCGCCGAGCTGACCCCGAGACGTGTTGGTAGGGGGGAGGCAGCGAGGAGCGCGAGACTAAGGCTCACCATTGCAGGAGAAATCTCTCTGCAGCGCCGGCAAGATCTTTCTCTGCAGGGGAAATTCCCTGTGTAGCGGCTTTTGTTGGCGGATGTCCTGTGAGGGACTCGTGATGAATTAGACTTGAGATTTCACGATGGATTGAGTTTCTTCGTTCGTGTCTGCGATTCGTGCTGCTAACACAGCGTGTGTTCTTTTTCCTTCTTTGCTCATTTCTTTTTTTTAAGAGTAGAAATCAAATTCTTTTATTCATCACACATGTATTGTGAGTTATGAATAAACGAATTCCTTATGACCACTGTAGTTTCCTGAAGCCTATGTATCAATAACCCTAATCTGTGGCGGAATCGGTGTACACGTCTCCATGAGGGCTAAAACTGTACCCCTCGTGGGAACTAACTTCCCTAACATGTGGGTTTATAGAATGGCTGTTGTAAATTTTCCCTACTCCTTCTCATCGAATGATTTTTGGCACCTTCGAGTGTTACGCATCTGATGAACATCATCACCTTGCATCACTTCTGTGGCATCAGATAACCATCATCACCCTGCATCACTCCTGTGGCACCAGATGACCATCATCACCCTGCATCACTCCTGTGGCATCAGATGACCATCATCACCCTGCATCACTCCTGTGGCATCAGATGACCATCATCACCCTGCATCACTGGGGTGCGACCCAAAGCTGCGCTGGAGACCCAAGAATGAGCCCCTGACTAGTTTCTGCGGCCACGTTCTATCCTGTTCATTTTCTGTGTTGGGAATAATCACATTTTAATTGCTCTGTACTATTAATTTTAATCTCTTTTGTCCATTTTATTCATACTATTCCATTTATCCTATTCTGTATATCCTGTTTAATTTATCCTAATCTATTTGTCCTCTATTATTCATCGTAATATTTTTATTGTGTTGATTTATCCTAATATTTTTATCCCGTTTCATTTATCCTGACATTTTTATCCCGTTTCATTTGTCCCAACATTTTTATCCGGTTTTAGTTATCCTGATACCTTAATCTGTTTTAGTTATCCTAGTATATTTAATCTGTGTTAGTACCCTAGTATATTTAATCTGTTTTTTTTTCAAATTTATTTATCTTCTTTCACTTATCCCACTCCCACTTTGATTTATCCGACTTCTTTCATTTACATATGATGCGCTTGTACGCCTGCGATGGTGCTGTGACCCTACGCCTCTGCCGCGCAGGTACTGGAACTACAGCGAGTACTACTCTGAGAGCGCGGCGGCGGCCAAGGCCTTCATCAGGCTGGGGCTAGAGCGCTTCCACAGCGTGTGCATCATGGGCGCCAACAGCCCGGAGTGGTTCATCTCCAACTGCGGTCAGTGGATGTTTATGTGAATGGATTTGTTATCTTTTGATAGTCTATGAATATCATCCCATTTTTGTATCATTTGTTTTTATTGTATGGCGAAGTACGAGTCATATTCCTAATTGCGACCGTGTTGGTGTGTGAGCTCAATTAATTTTTACTCCCTCTCACGTTACGGGCATTGGCGGCTGCCTTTTGTGCAGCACAGAGCTCTGCGTGTGATGCGCTGAGTATACCAGTCGTACTTTAGTATTATTTAGCGTAGGTATTGTTTGTGCGGTCCCCGTGACGTGTTGTTTGGGGGGCAACGACGTTATTCTACTTGTCATATAAACAGGTGCAGAAAAATAATCCATTTGCTGTTCGCTAACCATCATTTGTTAGAACTCATTACGTAAAAATTCTTGAATCATTTAGATCGACTGTAATTTGCTTTCGGACTCGACTGTATCCTCAGCAAACATGGCGCAAGGTCCAGAACTCGAAGGAGTGTCATACTATGATATCTGCCTCTATGAAGAGAAATTTTGAATAATTTCATTGCACAGCACACCCCGAAGGCACGTACATGATATCAAGACGTTGTGCCATCCACAGGCGCGATCATGGCAGGGGGCTGCTCGACGGGCCTCTACCCCAACAACAGCGCCGAGGCGAGCTGTGGCATCATCAACGACAGCCGAGCGCAGATCCTCATGCTCGACACCCACGAGACTGTCCTCAAGATGCTCCCTCTGCGACACAAGTTTCCCCACGTCAAGGTGCGGCCGAGTGTCTTGCTCTGTGTTGATCATCTGCTTGGAGGGAGGGGGTTGCTTTGTACAAGTGTTCTGTTTGTTAGGGCGGGAGTTTTGTGGCCCTAGTAATCTGTGGGCTGTTAGGGCATGGTTCCTGTTTGTTCTAAGAAAATGAAGGTTTGTTTGGTCCTAGATTTTGTGCGCCTTAATAATGTGGGCTGTTTGCCTGGTTCCTGTTAGTCCACGGAAAATGAGTGTTTGTTCGGTTCTCGATTTTGTAAGTCCCATTAATATGGGGGTTTGCTTGGTCCTAGTAATCTATGGGTTGTTTGATTCTGATATCTGTGATTCCCTAAAGAATGTGTTAGATTACGTGAACGATCTCAGTTGACTCTGCCTCGCCAACGTTCTTCATTTCCAATAACAAGTCATGGAATCACGAGTGATCGGTTTTCCTCACATGTGATGCCTCAGGCCATCGTCCAGTGGCTAGGGAAGCCGTCGGCGCCCGGGGTGATGTCGTGGGAGGAGCTGTTGCAGTTGGGCGAGTCTCAACCCGACGACGACCTCCAGCTCCGCCTTCGTCAGCAGGCCGTCAACCAGTGCTGCACCCTCATTTACACCTCAGGTGGGGGCGGGTCTTCGCGAAACCCAGTCTTACTTTTTAGCTAAGTTTTTATAGTTGTTAGCGTGTTCGGAAAAAAATTTTGGAACTTGATATTTTCGTAATGTTTTCATTGTATTTTTCACAAGCTTCAGCATGCCAAAGGATTTATGAGTAACCTTAAATAAATTTTTACCTGTATCGCCCACAAAACAATTCGAAAAGCAAGCAAGCCCGTAATTTTGAACATGAACAAAGAAAACTTTCGTTTAGTTTTTTGGGCGAGTTCGAGCTTGGTCGCACACAATGCTTCCCAAACGGTTACCAATATCATTAGAGGGTGAGGAAAAGGCTCCTCATGTGACAGGACAGCACGAAGATAGTGTCGGAAATTTCGTAAGGATTATGAAATAACATTGAAGATAATGAAGGCAGAGGACGGCCATACACTCTTGGCAACGAACATTTGAGGGCAATTATTTAGCAGAACCCAGAACTCAGTGTGAGCCTTTCAGCGTCGAAACTTTGCTGTTTTCTAACAAGTGCCGTGACGCAGGCACGACGGGGCCCCCCAAGGGCGTGATGTGCTCGCAGGACAGCATCACCTGGAGCGCCAGGGCCTACGCCAGCCTCTACCAGCTCCGCACTTGTGGTCAGTGGCCTCCTGCGTCCTGTTGTGCTGCAACGTACTATGCCCCGTTGTGTTGTGTAGTGCCCTATTGCATTGTTGCGTTGTGTTGCGTAGTGTGCTGTTGCGTTGTGTTGCGTGATGTCCTGTTTCGTTGAGTTGTGTCTTGTTGCGTTGCGTTGTGTTGTGTCTTACAGTATTGTGCTGAGTTTGTGATTATTTTGTTGTATCTTACTCATTACTTTAATGTTCTGTTTTTTAGACGTTTGTTGCTGTGCTTGTTGTTGTAGTCTGTGTCTGATGTTGTTGCTGTGCCGTGCTTGACGTTGCTGTACGTGCCTTCGTAATGCCTGTGTATCAATGCTATGTCTGGGCCACTCAGTTGACACGAGTATCAGTCTCCCACAACCCTGGCTCGTGTCCCCCCCTCAGGAGCCCCGCCACTGACAATTGGGTGGCTCCAACGCCTCTCTCGCGCATGCAAGATGACTCCCTTGACGCTACACATTTTTTGTTGTTCTGCGCGTTCTGGCGTCACTAAAAGTTGCGTCCTGAGGAGAGGCCGTGATCATTTTGACCCACGTATAAATAAGGCCTTAAATAAAAAAGCATTAGCAGTGCACACCGATGGATGTCCTAGTCCCCTGTGATCCCGTTTCCATCACTGAGAAGTGCCAGACTGCCCCGCTGTCAATAATCAGGCTGGCCTGGTAAAATATTACGTCAACACGAGGAAATTAAACCCAACGCTCCCTTGTATCTGTAGTCTAGTCTGCATGCTGGCGTCTTTGACCTTTAGGTCACTAGATATTCAGAAAGTTCACGTAGCACACGTCATTCCAAAGATCTTTTTGTTTGTCAGAGGAGTCGATCGTGTCGTACCTCCCCCTGAACCACATCGCTGGCCAGGTGGTGGACATCTACGTCTCCGTGCCCCCCGCCGGCACCGTCTACTTCGCCCCGCCCGACGCGCTCAAGGGCTCCCTCATTGACACCCTCAAGGAGGTAATTTGGCTCCCAAGTGCTTTGCGTTAATAGTATTGTAGTACCGTTGTAATAACTTGCCTCTCAAGTGGACGATATGAATAAAAGAAGGTATAATAGGTAAATAATATTTTGTCTTTGAAATGAGTTGTGTGTGAGGAGGTAGTTTGCCTCATTGCACATTTCCGTTTTCGAGTAAGCGCGTCCTACTGCAAGGCCTCTGTAGTCAGCAGCGTGGTACGTGAGGGCCTGGTGGTGAGCGTGGTGCGTGAGGGCCTGGT